>SKCR01045572.1:0-46882 GCA_019454045.1 Zanthoxylum bungeanum | reverse complement strand
CATGTTATCAATCAATCTAATCCAATTAATTAATCTGATAATTAGTGATCAGCCAATGTTCAAACAACGATTTGATTTTGCTCGAGTCAAACTCGTTTTGTGAATAAGTACTCAAAGTACGAATTATCGAATTAAATTAAACTACATAATTAAATCCAATTTAATACGCATTTAATTCTAATTCACTATTTAATTCTAAATTAAATATTACACTTTTATTAACGAACCTTTACGACTTAAATTCCAAATTTAATCGCAACGAGTCTCAAAGCCCGATTAACATCTAATGTTTATTTAATTAAGTCCAATGGGCTTTTAATTAATTTCTTTAAGGCGTTGACTTTTGGTCAACTCGGGTCAACCGAATAACCAAAATCCAATCGGGAGTTACCCCATAAGCCTTTAAATTAATTTTGGCCCATTAGGCCCAATTAAATAATTAAGGTCCATTAAGTCATAATTGGACTTTTTGGATGCGGTTTTGGACCCAATTGGATCCAACCAAATTGGCCTAAACCTAACTTGGTACAACCAAGCCCAAAAGCCCAATTACAACTTATAAGGCCCAATATCCAAAATAACCCAAATAATTAACTTATAAAATTCCAAATTCCATAATTAATTAACCTAAGTGTTATACACAATTAATCATCCAATTAAAATTCCTAAAACATCAATTAGCCTAATTAATCATGCACTTTAACATCAATAGTGTCCAACATAATTTCATCAAAATCAAACCCAATACATGCTACTTTATTCTCGGCAATTATGGGTTTTTTTCATTCCGATTCGGTTTCAATCCAATTGAATCCACAATTATCATTTCCCAAATCAATTCAACTCATCCAATGAATTAAAATAAAAAAACACAATGAATTTCATGTTTCTTGAATTCGGCCAAGCCTACTTTAATTTGGGGAAAATTGTTCCAAATCAAAATTCAATCTAATTGAACTTCAAATTACATTACCCACTTGTTTTAAGTCATCCAATGATCAAAAAACAAAAAATCACCAAGAAATTAGGGTTCTTCAATTTCGGCCAACTCAAAAATTTGGGGAAAAATGGATCCAATCCAATTTCATGAAATTGAACATCCACAACTTCAATTCATCAATATACAAGCATACTTAATCAATCAATTCAACCAAATCATGCTTCAATTGATTTTACCCAATTTCAAACCCTAAAATTTTTCATGCTTGACCAAAGCTCAAGATACCATTGTTAGTTTCTAATTAGGTCCAAGGATCATCAAAAAGCAAGAAGAAAACGCATGAATACTTCAAGGAGTAAGGCGGAATACATACTCACATTGAATGGTTTGATGCTAGGAAGAAAAAATCCATTTTGCTCCTTGTTGAAGCTCGGTTTTGAGCTGCTGTTGAGCAGTGGAGAGCTCGGTTGGGGGCTGTTTTGATGCTCCAAAAATCGGCCATTGAAGACTCCATTGAAGCTCCAAGCTTCAAACTCCAAAATGGTTCCAAGCTCATGTGTTAGTTTCCCTATCACCATAATATAACCCAAGGTGTGCTAGCACTTCTCCTTCTTCTTCAAGTTCGGTCAAACCAGAAATTTTGAGAAGAAATTCGGCAGTGAGCCGTGAGAGGGAGAAGAGAAAGAGAGGAGGGAAAAATTTTAGGTTTCCTTGAAACCCTATTACCGTGAGAGATAGAGAAAAATAAAAGAAAATGAGTTATATATATATATTTATTTTATTTTCTAAAAACAAAAGAAATACATAAGTGATTTTTCATTTATTAAAAGTCAAAAAGCAAAAAAGTAAAAGGTGTTTTTTTCAACTACCACATTAATCACTCAAATCAAGTGCCAACTTGTCACATCACTCAAAGTGACATGTGATTTGACGCTTGATGTGACTAGCGATTTGATGCACAATTTGATTTGCGTGCCGCACTCGAATTCGAAATGCGAATGCGTTCGCAAATAATCCCGGGCTCGGGTTCGCTAATTCCATATTAATGAATTTTCCGTCGCGTCGTAATTAAATGATTACGCCTAGCGAAATCACTATTCACGTCGCTAAGCCCGAATTAAAATCTAATTTTAATTTCGCGTCGAATCCAATTCTCATAATATATCGAATATATTATTTTATCGATTATTCCAAATTAATCGTTCTCTCTATTTAATTAATATTTTATCCCAGATAAAATATCTCCGTAATTAATCCCAGATTAATTTTCTCTCTTCTAATTAATCCCAGATTAATAAAGTGCGAGTCATACATCATCGGTGAATCTTCGGGAAGCGACCCATGAGATCCCCGGATATGTTGGCAGTAAATACGGTCGTCGGACTATCCGAACACGTAAGTACCTCGTACTACATTTGTACCGATTTACAAGACAAGGTTGGCTTCTAGCAAAGCGCCATGCCTACCCAATTCTCCAGAAATATCCTTATAGGAATATATGATCTATATCAAGCGTAGTATACCGAAGTATTGCGTATTTCTGACCAGTATCGGATGTTCACGTGCTAGGCCTGAGGCTGGAATTGTGTCTGCCCCGTACGAAGCACATATCAGATGTCTGGTAACTAGTCTCTAGAATCGGATATACATGACCTTGTCATAATATCCCGATAGCTCGAGCATTTAAGAGAACAAGTTCCGTATCCTACGTGACCATCATCTCCATATGACTGGAGTGACATTTCCGTCTTGACATCACACCCAACACACTACGATTCCCAATATACCCAGTATCGGCGTACACAGAACCAGTTAAAGCCCTGGACGACCTCAACTAAAGTATATTGATTGTCGTATGTATTAGCGGTGCAAGGCTCAGGTTAAGACCAAATACACCTACCCTGATTGCAGAGTCCCATAGACACATAGTCATACTACCAATGGGATTTCGCGGGGGGTCTATCCAGAGCAAAGCTGTTTCCCGTACCATCGGTGAAACATAACCTCTTACTACATTTGCATGACTATCCTATACCCAAATATATGAGAACTATGCTGTTGTGCCCTCACAAACGCGCACAAGTGTAATACTAGTCTTTTACGTATTTATCGATGTCCAATCTCGATAATACTCTGACTAGGGATATTTAATGATTTATCCTTCGTGGACTGATACTGTCTCATATCATTCTTTGTCCAGGAAAAATCATAGGGACCTCTCGTCATTTATATATCTAGGTGATCTAATCACAAATGATAATAGTGCAATCTTATTTGTCACATAATTAATTTGTACAACAACACCATGATCTGTACAAATAGTGACGCTATGGGTCATAATTTTCCAACAACATCATCTAGTTTTGTTGACCAGTCCATTCTTGTTGATCCAACGGTTCTTTCTAGGATTCTTTTGATTTCCCTGTTTGAAACCTCAACCTGTCCATTTGACTGTGGATGGTAAGCTGTGGCAACCTTGTGAGTAACTCCGTATTTGGATAGGAGTGCATCGAAGTATCTATTGCAGAAATGAGAGCCACCATCACTGATGATTGCACGAGGTGTTTCGAACCGAGTGAAAATATTCTTTTTTCAGGAATTTGATCACCACTTTTGAATCATTGGATGGCAATGCAATTGCTTCAACCCATTTGGAGACGTAGTCTACAACAACAAGAATGTACAGGTTTCCGAATGATGGAACAAACGGTCCCATGAAATCTATACCCCACACATCGAATATTTCCACTTCTAGAATGTTTTGCAACGGTCATTCGTTTCTTCTGGAAATATTTCCCGTTCTCTGGCACATGTCACATTGAAAAGCAAAAAGATAAGCATCTTTAAAAATAGTGGGCCAGAATAAACCTGATTGAAGGACTTTGGCTGCAGTTTTTTTTCCGCTGAAGTGTCCGCCATATGGTGATGAATGACAGTGCTGCAGAACACTGTTGACCTCCTCCTGTGAAACACATCGTCTCAATAATTGATCAGCACAACGTTTGAACATGTAAGGCTCATCCCAGACAAAATGCTTGACTTCTTTGAAAAACTTCTTCCGTTGCTGAGTTGTCCATTCCAACGGCCATTTTCCTGACACAATGTAGTTGACATAGTGAACATACTAAGGGACTTCCTGTTGTTTCATGGCAAACATCTGTTCATCTGGAAAAGTTTCTTTGATTGACAGATCTTTGTCAGTTGTTTCTCCATTCTCGAGCCTTGATAGATGATCAAAGTGTGCAGCTAGTGCCAGTAAAATTTGAATGGACTTTATCATTGCAACAAGCGAGAAGGTTTTTTCATAGTCAATTCCTTGGATTTGTCTATAACCTTTCGCCACCAACCTAACCTTATAGGTTTGGATATTGCCTTCTGCATCAGTTTTACGCTTGTAAAGCCACTTTCAGCCTATGGGTTTTATCCCTTCAAGTGCATCTATCAAGTCCCACACTTGATTTTGATACATAGAGTCTATTTCAGATTTCATGGACTCAAGTCACTTGACTGAATCAATGTCACGTATTGCTTCGTCATAACTGGTGGGATCGTCATTATCAATAACCTGATCATGTTCCTCATCAATATGGAAACCATATCTTTCAGGCTCATATCTTTCCCTACCAAACCTTCTGAGTTCATAACCTTGTGGTTGTTCCATCGCTGCCCTTTTGAGGGGCCTGGATTTAGTTCTATGTTAGTTTATTCTTCTCGTACCTCATCGAGGTCAAGTGTACTACCACTATATTTCTTGAGAAGGAATTCATTCTCTAAAAATTTAACATTTCGTGAGACAAATGATCTTTGTTCATTTGGGATGTAGAACACGTATGCTCTTGAGTTCAAGGCATATCCTACAAATGAACATTTAACAGACCTATCATCCAATTTGTTAGTTTGTGTGAGCTTGACTTATGCGTCACATCCCCAAATTCTTAGATAACTAAGACTAGGACGTTTCCCAGACCATAACTCATATGGTGTTTGACTAACAGTCTTGGAAGGAACTTGGTTTAGTAGTAGTGTTGCAGTTTCTAAAGCAAGACCCCAAAATGAAAGAGGTAGATCCGTGTCTGGCATCATTGACTGGACCATATCTAATAATGTCCGATTTCTCCTTTCGGAGACCCAATTATGTTGTGGAGTTCCCTGAGGAGTCCACTGGGAAACAATGCCATTTTCTCTCAAGTAATCTTGAAATTCATTGCTTAAGTATTCACCACCTCGGTCAGACCTCATTAACTTAATACTTTTATTAAGCTGGTTTTCTACTTCAGCCTTGAAGTCTTTGAATTTCTCAAAGGCTTCAGATTTGTACCGCATAAGGTACACATACCCATATAGTAAATGATCATCGATAAAGGTAATGAAGTAGGAGAATCCACCTCTAGCGGTGACTGACATTGTTCTGCATACATCAGAGTGTATGAGTTCTAATGTCTCCGCTCTCTTTTACCTTTGAAGGGTAATTTGGTCATTTTACCAAGTAAACAAGACTCACAAGTTCCATAAGGTTTATATTTGAAGGGTTTGAAATACCCATCCTTATGTAGCTTAGTTTTATCTTGTTTCATTGATATGACCTAAGCGACTGTGCCATAGAAGTGATTCATTGAGATTATTCGAGTTAACGTTGTATATATTAGAGGTTGAACATTCTTTATTAATTTGTAAGACATAGATACCATTATTCAAAATACCATTTCCATATTTTATTTCATTGAAATAAATAGAACATTCATTACAACTTATTAGGCATGAAAAGCCTTTATTACATAAAGAATAAATTGAAATGATGTTCTTTACTAGAGAAGGTACATAAACACAATCTTCTAAGTCTAAAACTAAACCATTTGGCAAAACTAATGAATAAGTCCCCACGCACAATGTAGCCAGTTTTGCTCCATTACCCATGCGTAAGTCAACCTCCCCATGTCGGAGTCTACTACTATTTCTCAGGCCATGCACATTGTTACACATGTGAGTCCCACAACCGGTGTCAAGAACCCAAGTAGAAGGTTCAGAGTTTTGAGAATATAGTTCAATCATATACAACATACTTGAAGCATTGGGCTTCTTCGCCTTTTGGGCTTCCCTAGCTTCCTTGGCTTTCAAGGATCTGCAGTCTTTCTTCCAATGACCATTCTTTCGACAAAAGAAACATTTCCCCTTTCCCTTTTTCTTCTCCAGCTTACCATTCGGCTTTAGGTGATCTATAGCCTTGCCCTTGCCCTTATTTTTCTTTGGGCCTCGTGGCTTCAGGTTCATACCCGTAAGCATGACATAGGTTTTAAGATATGGTTTCAAGTCCTTCTCTGCTTGCTTTATCAGATTGTGTAATTCTGCTAAAGTAGCTTCTTTATCAGACAGATGAAACTGCATAATAAAGTTAAAGAAGTCTCTTGGTAAGGACTGAAGAATCAAATCGTGACCTATCTCATGAACCATGATGAACCAGAGGTTGGCCAATTTTTCAATGTGGCCAATCATCTTAAGCACATGTCCACTAAAAGATCCTTCCTTATACCTTGTTTGGAATAAGGCCCATGACACTTGGAATCTCACGGTATAAACGGAAGTTGCATACAACTCCTTCAAGTGAAAGATGATGGTTTGAGCATTCATATCTTCGTGAGCTTTTTGAAGTTTGTCCGACATAGAGCCAAGCATTATGCAAACTACTTGCTCATCATCATCGATGTGTTTCTTCCAAGCATCAAATGTATCTTGTCAGCATCTTCTGTGGGTTCAAGGGGAAATGGTCTTTCAAGAACATATAAAATCTTTTCTTGTCGTAAGACAATTTTAAGGTTTCTAAACCAGTCATTGTAGTTGTCCCATTTGAGCTTATGCTCATCAAGGATGGAACGAAGTGATACTCTGTTTGCCATTTGAATGTTTGTGAAATATTTTAACCCACCTTTTAAGAGAAAATGTTAAAATTTGGAATATGATTTTCATTAATGTTTCATAATAACATGGGCTTTTAATATTATGAAGTTGCTCCCACTCAATTGTTTTAAAATTTTAAGCAAATCGCATCAACCCCAATATGATGGATTTCTTATGGGCAAGGATCCCATTATCATCATTTCATAACTCCGACTAGGGCCGGTCGTTATAAAATATGATAATTAGGTAGGTTCCCAACCAATTTATGATGTAAATCACAATTCCTTGATCATTGGGTTTGTCAATCAAACATGCCATAGCTTATGCTAGTCGTTGTGGACACCCAATCTTGGCAACTAAGTTATAAGATCACGCCTAAGGGTCGCTGCGTCTTATGACTCAGAAAAAGTCAAACCATTGTCAATCGTACGATTTAGGGACAAATTGGTATTGGTCAGTTTGGTAAAGCCTATTCCTGCCAATACGGTTTAAGCCATTTGGGTCTATACTTTACAATGGGAGGCAAATTTTAGACTTAAATTATTATTGAGGATTTTAGCAAGTTTAAGTGAATAACTATCAAATTGATTCCTCAATTGAAAATTCCCCAGAGGGAGAGTGGAGTGAACACTCTTAAATACCCTTACCTTTTAGGCTCTTATTACCTTGGTGACAGGAATAAACAATAGATCCTCCAAATTAGCCCAACACTTTAAATATGCTTTAAGGTAAACTTTAAGTAAATGATTATCTAGATGTCTTCACAGCTTTTCCTTTTGGCTATAAAAAGGTTGTGACTGAAGGAAGACAACAAATCATTATCTAACTCTAGTAATACCTTTGGTTAAATTAACTTTAGTTTGGAAAGTTTTATTAACCCCTTGGTCCCAACCCACTTGTATCTTTTATAATGTCTTTTTATTATAAACCAGTGATTTATATTTATTAGCCTTAAAGGTAATAAATCTCTAAGTTCATCATGGAATAATTACTTAGCTAAGGGATAAGCAATACACTCTATATTTCATAGAAAGTCTCTAGATGCTTGCACCCTAAAATAATCATACCAATTCTAATCATACATAGAATCATCAAGCATATGAGTTTTAATATGTTGGAATTAAAATAAATTTACTATTGACATTTTTCTGCAGACTCTTGAACTTTAAATGCAATTTCACAATTCAAATCTTAACCAATCATGCAAAACTTGTGTCTAAAATTAAGTTCAGGGTGTTAGCGTTCCAACGAACTTTTAAACACCCAATATCGAGTTCAAATGAGAGAGAAATACCCATTTTTAGCATAAAACTTATTTTTTATGTCCAATATGACTCTTTCCCTTTGCCCAATACCCTTTTTTTTTTATTATTCTACAAGCCTAGGCATGTTACTATATATTCTAAGCATAAAACTTATAAAACATGCAAAGAACATAAACTTAAACATGCTAACTATCATAAGAACTCTAAATAAAATAAAGAAAGAAAAAGACTTACTTGAACCGTAGACTCTTCTAGTCCTCCCTCCAATCTACAAGCTTTTCTCGAACTCAACAAGCTCTTTTAAGTTCCAAAGAGCCACCCAAGTGTATGGCCTCCAAAGATGCACACACCAAAGCCAAAACTCAACGGCAAGACTACGCCTTGAGTGCACGGGAATTTTGCCCTTGGTGCTAGCCTAGGCAAATACCTCAAAACATTTAACTCGAGGTTCCTCTAGTCAATTAGACTTAAGGATCCTCAAAATCAGTGGCTTACTCTTAAACTTTAAAGTTGCTCACTTATATAAACCCAAGATATGAAAGGTTTTGGTGTAGCAAATTTGTGACGAATTCTTTGGGTTTATATAGTGCTTCAAAGACAACGAAATTAATTAAGAATATGATGTGGGATAAAAGCTAATTTAATCTTAGCCATTGGATCTTAATTTAGTGGTTTAATGAGATTATAAAACCGTAATAAGAGTTTTGGCCGAATTGGAATTCAAAAAAAATAAAAAAAAAATTACTATTCACATGAATAATATTTTTTATTCCAATTCCAAAAGTGCCCCTATCGCCATTCACCAATCCCTAAGCCATTATGGAACCTCATAAATGATATTTTAAATAATCAAACACATTGAACCATTTATTAACAATTCCTACAACAATCATATATGTTGTTATATTTGTATTGTGCACTGTTAACCATTGATTTCGACTTTGTTGTGTGTGACCTTTTGGGTTCCCCTCAAGTTGGAAATGAAATGAATCGTGATAATTTAATCGAACATAAATTATCCTTCGATCAGATGTTCGTTTGATTTCAATGACCAATGTTGACATCTAGCAACATGCCAATGCCCCCAAAGGAGAATGAAAGATATATATACCCATTATGTATGCGATTTACATATGATATGGTCCATCGCCTCATTGTATCCCCACCTATTGACCTAGGGTACGGAAAGTGTCTATCCATATGGTCAAAGGTATGATATTGATAGTGTCATGAATCGTGCTAACCCAAGAATCTCACATGATTCTTCCGCTGTGGCCACAGTCTCAAGCACTGATCACACATATTAACGCGCGAACTGGAATACTACTCTTATAAGAAAATATTATCCGAGAGAGTGGCGATTCTCTGTTGTATCTTTACAAACTTCACGTGTTTCAAAAAATGACTCAATTATACCCTTATGACCATATCTTTTTAACCGGGGAAGGAGAATGTCAAAGTTATTTTATCCACACATAAGATTGTAAAAACCTCAAGGCTAAGGACTAGTCATATAATTACATGAAAGTTCTCACAGACACATTGGGTAAACACTCCATATGAAAACTTTTGGTGGTCAGTTCGATGGACACGAGCAACTCATGCATCCATGTGATACACCAAGCGGACGAATCTCCGCTAGTAGCCTATGTGATCGACTACCCCACTTAAGGGCGGATCACATCATCATGATAGTCTCTCCGCTTTGTGAACGTCGATATTATTCACAAAACTATGAACATTTAAGAGTAATGATTCTCATAAGGCATGTAAGCCATCGTCTTATTACTCCAATGGCTTTATTACAGTGTTGATGATTCATATAAGTTATGTATGACACATATAATAAAGATTTCCATTTTAATAATTAATGAAAATATTACAAATACATATATACATATAGCCCATCCACAAGTTAGGTATGTGGCATATCCCTAACATATATGGCCATCAAGTATATTGAAATGAATTTCTTTATTTAACAGATATTATAAGAAACTCATTTCTATCTGGACATAGTCCTGTATGATCACATCATATAAGGCGCCTTAATTCTCATGTCACCACATGGATGATCTCATATCAAGGTCGGCATACAATTATAGAATGGATCACAGCTATAAATAAGTCGTAAACAAAATACCCATTTTGTTTCCTCTCTATGGACTATTTTAGATTACTAACTTCAGACTTAAATCCTCTTATGTATGACACTCATACACTAAGTCTGAAGGCACATGAGTAATCAAGGGTAAACAAGATAATTTATAAAATGCAATCTAAATCAAACATCTGATAAATAAATAATTCATTTTTTTATTTTATAATAAATAATTCATTTGAAATTACATGAAGCTTTAAGGTATTTATCACAAAATTTCCAGCCGGAGATATTGTGTAAGTATATATAATCTAAAGAATGATGCCCTCGGTGTTAGTCTCTAAGACATGCTTCCAAGATCCTAAACATGATTTGAGTGTGAATTAATCAAGTAAAGTTGCGGAAATACTTACATTGATTTGGGAGAAATTTGAAAAATTCCTTTTGTTGGAAGAAGCTCCAAGCTTTTGTTGAGTTGTTAAACCCTTGGGTGAGTTTCTCTATCACCTCACAAGACTCCTCAAGTGCTAGCTTTGTGAAAACTTGAAGCAAAATTTTCTATCCCAAAGAGAGAGCAATTCGGCAATTTGGAGAAGAAAGAGAGAAAGTGAGTTGTGTTTCAAAAAGTAGTTAGGTTGTGTGTTAAAGGTTGCATTAATATTAGCCAACTACTCACATCAGTTTGTAACAAGTGATGTAAGTCATGGGTCCCACCATTTTTAAATTCCAAAAATAAGTTTTCTTGTCCAACACACAACTAAGCTTTGGGCACGGGTTCGTTTAATTCCGAATAAACAAATTTCCCGTCGCTACATAATTAAATCCAATTTAATTAAATAATTGTGCCTCGCAAAATTATTATGATAGTCGCTTACGAATTAATTCTAAATTAATGCGTTCGCTTGAATTAAAATCCAATTTTAATTTCGAATTGAAATTCAATTTCAATTAATATATCTGATATATTATTTTAGCCCAAATAAATAAATTAAATAGAAAAATCCAATTTAACTATTAAATTTATTTTATCGATTAATTCCAAATTAATCACGTTCTCTATTCTATACAAATTTAATCCCAGATTAATCATTGTCGTAATTAATCCCAGATTAATTTTATCTCTCATAATTAATCCCAGATTAATTTTATTCGAGTCAAATGACATTGGTGAAACTTTGGGAAGTGACCCAAGAGATTCCTAGATATGTTGCCAGTAAATACGGTCATCGGACTATCCAAACACGTGCGTACCTCGTACCACGTTCTAACTGATTTACAAGACATTGTTGGCTTTTAGCAAAGCACTGTGCCTACCCAATTCTCCAGAAATATCCTCTGTGGAATATCATCTGTATCAGGCGTAGTAGCACTATGTAATGTGTAATACGATCCAGTATCGGATGTCACATGCTAGGCCTAGGGCTGGCTCTGTGTCTGCCCCGTACGAAGCATATATCAGATCCCGAGTAACTACTATTTGTAATTGACCGGTGTAAACACACATATATAACGCAAGCGCACGTATCGTTCAAGTAGTATAAAAATATCGATCCCACGAGGACTTAATATCAAAACTATTAATTTTATGAGCTCAAATTATTACTAATATCTAACAGGTTGATTGATTGATTTGAAATGGTGACGATTCTAAATTTAAAAGCAAGTAAATAAATTGTCGAAAATAGGTTTTAAGAAAATTCAATATTAAAAACTATCTAAGGTTGTGATGTCTTCCAATATCATTTTAAAGATGAAGTGGTTATCTTAAAGTTGGGCAATATATTGATTTATTAACCTGGAACACTAAATTATGTGTAAACCTCTGTCGATGGTCAGACACAAATACCCAGTTTAACCCAATTGAACCATATGTCTATGTCAATCAAATTATCTGGATTCATTAAGTTTAAGTTCCAATTATGGCTACCCCCGCCCGACATGTATATTCTTATCCTGTAAGGAAATCAATTAAAGGGTTATCTATCCTCAAGGAAGATCGTGGGCTATTGAGTCTAAGGCTGAAACCTAAAATCCCTATGTCTAGTTCATTTTAGATTTACCAGATCAATTTTATTAATGGCCAGTTAATGAAAAAGCATTAAGATTAAGACTCAATAAATAAATCTTTATAATACCCAAACTATAATCTAACCCCTTATAAAATGGTGATATTAAAAGTCATCACAACCCCAGATAACTAATTTAGTTACAACACATAACTAGGGCTAGTAAAAACTTGAAATTAAAATACATAAAGTAAAAATGCGATAAAGTAAATACTGAAAAGTAAATTACAATAAAATAAAATGCTAAGGTAAAAGGAATTACTTTTACTACTACTAATTTAGATATCTCCAATAAAATAATATATAAACTTGTGATTATTTTTCCAACCAGCCATAAAGGCGGTAACCTGATGAAGTCAAATTAAGTCCAACCAGCCATAAAGGCGGAACCAAAATTAAATTACCAACCGACCAATCTGGCGGTATCCTTTATTAGTCAGGTTTAAACTAGATTAAAATGAATTACCAACCGACCAATCTGGCGGTATCCTTTTTAAGTCAGTATTTTAAATAGTGAATATATTATTTTTAAGGGAGATTAATCTAAATAGTAATAGTAAAAGAATTACCTTTCTCCCTATCTGGGGAAGTTACCTCCTCATTGTAAATAGTAAAAACTGTAAGAAGTAAAAAGTAAAAATTAAATTACTATTATTACAAAACGTAATTAAAATTAATTACAAAACTAAAAACTAAAAAAACTAAAAATTAAAATAAAGTAGAGAGAGAAACTCTCTCTTTACATCAAAGAGATGAGAGAGAGTGGTGCCATGAATTCTGAAATTTAAAGCTCTATTTATAGGCCTCGGTAGGCTTCCAACGTCATGACGTCAGGGCCTTTGGCGTCGCTACACCAGCTTCTGTCGACGTGGCACGCTCTGGTTCGTCTATTTGAAGATTCTGGATAAGCTGATAAGGTGACACGTGGCGAGGTGGTTGGGCTTCAATTATTGTGACACGTGGCGGCTTCTGATTGGTCGATGAGATTCTTATCCACTACGTGTCAGATAAGGATTAGATACTCAATGATTGATGCTGACATGGCGGTGACGTGGCGGTGACGTGGAGACATGTGGGAAAAAGACTGTCGGCACCGTAAGATTGCGACATGTGGCACTTCCTGATTGGCTGATGATGACGTGGCGGTGAGGTGGCAGTTTGACTTGGTCAACCTGGTGATGTGGCTGATGACGTGGCAATGACGTGGAGTGACACGTGGCACACATGGCGATGATGACTGTCGGCACCGTAGGATGCTGACATGTGGCACGGCGCATGTTAGCAGATCGGCTATGATGGTGACACGTGGCACGGCGCACGTTAGCAAAATCAAACTTTTCTCAGATTCTGATTTGGGGACCCGGCGCACGTTAGCACTGTTCGGTGCATTTTAGACGTCGCGACGCTGAAGGTCTTGGCGTCGCGACGCGAATAATTTACTGAATTGCCATTTTCGTCCAATTTTCACTGTTTTGGCCCAAATCACCTCCACAATGTCCTGAAACTTTATTTATCTACAAAATAACACAAAACACATCAAAACGTTCACAAAAATCAAGAAACTATACAAAATATTTGGTTAAATGAGTGGGAAATAGTGATATAAATACCACTCATCACACCCCCAAACCTAACATTTTGCTAGTCCTCGAGCAAATCATAGAGTAAAATAACATAAATAAATTAACTTAGCCACTTTCGTAGGGATCACGGTTGCATTTAGCATATGCAATAAGCCTTTAAACGCCTAGGTGTCCCTAGTGGACGAGTTGTAGTCTCGTGAAGGGTTTACAGCAATGATACCCATAAACATTTTACAAAAGTAAAAAGGTAGTAAAACTAATGCACACAAAAGCAAAAAGACAAACGAAAAGAGAATAAAAATGTTAGTGACTAATCAGGTGAAACTTATACTCCAAGTTACTAGTTGTTTTGTTTTATTCTAAATTACTGAATAAGTAAATTCTCCGATTATTTTTACCATTCTTCATATACATAGCCAACAAAATATTAAAAAACTTATTTTTGCCCACAACAGTCATAAGTGCAGTTGATAAGAGAGTAATATTTTTGTCCTAAAGTTTTATCAGATTTCACACCTTTTTGTAGCAATGGAATAATTTTTCGGATTTTTCAGATTTTTTTTTCTTGATTTTTTTTTATTTTTTATTTATATACAATATCTTCCATCTATGTAACGAGTGTTGGGTTGGTGGCTCCCAAACCAGTTGGATTTAGGGCACCAGGTGTTAAGACACTCCTACAGACTTAATTACTCAGACTTCAGATATATATATTTTTGCAGCATCTTTGATCCATGTAGCGAGCTTTGGGCCAGTGACTCCCAAACCAGTTGGTTTTAGGGCACTAGGTGTTAAAACACCCTTACAGACTTAATAACTCGGATCTCAGATGTTTTATTTTATTTAATTTTTTTTTACTCCATTGCTTTTTGAGATGTTTCCTCCAATTAAAATAGAGCACTGAATATTACAAACTTTTCAATTTTAGCTCATGTTCGTATATTACTATATATGTTGATAATATCTGTCAACTGAGCATATGAAGATCCATTTTAGTCCGTTTTAAGGAGAATTCACAAATTAAATAATTCAAAATGAAATAAACAAAAATTAACTTGTTTCGAAATAGGTTTGAGATACGTCTCAGGAGTGGAAACTCCTTACTCAGCTATCTCTTACCAATTTCACCTTTTTAGTCAAAATAAAAACACAAAAACGCAAAATATTTTTGTAATTTTTGAAAAATTTTCAATTTTTTTTTGTATTTTTCGAAAAAATTTTGGACTAAAAATAAAAATAACACACAAACTAAAAAAAAGGTACTGATCAACTAATTCCCTCCCCCAAACCTAAATGAGACATTGTCCCCAATGTCTTAAACAGTAGAAGAAGAGTTTAGAAAATAATACCTGGTTAGCTGAAATCTACAGGAAATTAAGGTTAAGATCCAGATTAATCCTACGCCTCTTACCACGATCGTCCTCGGACCAATTTATCTTTGAAAGGATATGGTCAACTTGTGGTAAATAGGCTATGAGTTGGTCTATTAAATCCGGAGCAGTTCTGGCAGTGAAGAGTAGTTCTTTTAAAGTTTTTAACACCAACCCATTTCTTCGGGCATCATCAAGAAACACACAAAGAAAATCATAAAATCCATCAACGTTAAACAGACCAAGTGGTTTTTGGTGTATGTTCAGGTTCGCCGAAGATAGAACTATAAAAATTTCCTCCAATGTACCCAAGCCACCTGGTAAAGCGATAAAAGCATCAGCACGGTTAATCATTTCTACCAGTCGTTCAGACATACCTGGCACGATCAGTTCCTCTCCGTTTGATGATCCAATAAGATTTGCCTCTGCCAAGGGTTTTGGGATGATTCCCAAAACATGACTGCCTTCTTCCTGTACAGCTTTTGAAACGATCCCCATAAGTCCGAGATTTCCTCCGCCATATATTAAGTGCATATTTCGTGCAGCTAAGACTCGACCCAATTCTTGTGCTGCTTCTACATATTATGGTTTAGTTCCAATACTACTACCGCAAAACACACAGATGTTTTCAACTCGGCTTCTTGAAATGGCTTCCATTTTTTTATGTATTTCTTTCTCAACTCTGGATGCCTTCAAAAGTACAATGACGGGCTAAATTTTTAGTACCTGAAAAGGGTGAGTAAAAATAGCACAAGTATCTTCCAGAGGACGATTAGTAGCGAATTAATATTGTGATTCTCAAAAAGGTCTAGATCCTGTTGGAGAAAATAAAAGAAAACAACAAAACAAATTACAATTATTAAGAAAAGACAAAGAGATATAATATTTACAAGAAAAGTAACGGCTTGATTGACGTCTATGCGTCAGGGACAAGCTTCCCATCCAATTTTCTTATAAATTGGCTAACATGGTATTTTTGAGTCAGATTCCCGAGACTTAATAGTTGTCTTTCCTTTTGGAATTGTGCATATAACATGCGAATTTGATGATACACACATCCACTGGGATACGTCTCAAGAGTTTTAGATATGTCATCCAAAGACTCCTTACTCAAGTCATCCCTAATGAAGTTAATCTTATCTTCGCGGTTATCAAACACCATTCCTAAAGAACGACAACGAGTATTGCAATTCCATCGTGCACATTTATAACAAACACCCATTTGCTTAGCTCTACGTTTCTTTACATAGGTGCTTCTTCCAAAACCAGGCAGATGTGAAATAAAAGAGTCAGAAGACTCACCTGCCAATCGGACTGGTGGTTCAATTACCCAACGACTATCATTAGGAACACCATGGATTATCAGTAACCTCATCTGTTCCAAGCGAGCTTTGTAAACTTTCATCAGAGATTTTTTAGGGAGAGAAGGAAATTGCTTGTGAAGATTTGCGAGAGCATCTTCCATCTTGAAATGACTAAACCTGCAAAAATTAAACACACAAAAATAAAACACACCAAATCACAATATATACACAAATTGCATGGGTTGCCTCCCTGCTAGCGCTAAGTTTAAAGTCGTCAGCCAGACTTGACTTCTCGAACGTTAAGCTGGATCTGAAAGTGTAACACTTTCTTTTTGTCGCTCAAATGATTCTCCCCAGTAGTGCTTGACACGCTTATTTTTAACTTTGAAAGTTTTGTTAGCGTCAGGATCATGTATCTCAACGGCTCTATTTGGTAAAACTTTGGTGATCACAAATGAACCTGACCACCGTGATTTTGGCTTCCATGGTAAGAATTTC
Source organism: Zanthoxylum bungeanum (assembly GCA_019454045.1). Classification (NCBI taxonomy): domain Eukaryota; kingdom Viridiplantae; phylum Streptophyta; class Magnoliopsida; order Sapindales; family Rutaceae; genus Zanthoxylum; species Zanthoxylum bungeanum. Next base: position 29,863 of record SKCR01045572.1, on the reverse strand, counting down.
ACCCTTGATTTGTTTAACAGTACCTTCTGCCCTGGTTCCAGTTTTATGCGCACTAACTTCTCATCATGTCTTTTCTTGCCCTTTTCTTTGTACAATTTGGCATCATCAAAAGGCTGATTGTGAAATTCCTCCAATTCGTTGAGCTGGTGGAACTTTTTCTCTTCTGTTGCTTGTAGTGCAAGAATTGGCTCTATCAGTACAAATGACGCTTTATCTTTAGGCTCCACAGGAAATTGACATGTTTTAAGTTTGTCAGTAGAACTTTGCATTGCATTGGAGTTCTGAATGGTACTGTGTATCACATCAAGTTTGAAACATTCCTCATTTTTTGCATCATCTGGGAAATTCATGGCCTTGAAAACATTGAATGTTACTTCTTGGTCCTGTACCCTCATGGTTAATTCTCCTTTTTGTACATCAATAATGGTTCGACCTGTAGCCAAGAATGGTCTCCCAATGATGATTGGCACGTCTGCGTCTTCCTTCATATCAAGGACAATAAAATCTGCTGGGAAAATGAATTTGTCAACCTTGACCAGCACATCCTCAACTACGCCTCTTGGAAATACGAGCGTTCTATCAGCAAGTTGCAGTGAGACTGAAGTTGGCATTGTTTCTCCAATCTGTAATTTCCTGAAAATAGAAAAAGGCATCAAGTTAACACTCGCACCTAAATCACACAAAGCCTTACCAAAGTTATGTTCTCATATGACGCAAGGAATAGTGAAAATGCCAGGATCTTTCAACTTTGAGGGAAGTTTCCTCTGAATGATAGCGTTGCTTTCTTATGATAATGCTACTGTCTCGTAATCTCCCAATCTCCATTTTCGTGAAAGAATATCTTTCATGAATTTGGCATAGGTGGCCATTTGTTCCAACGCTTCTGCAAATGGAATGTTGATATGCAGCTTTTTGAAGATCTTCAGGAATCGAGAAAACTACTTGTCCAATTTGTTATTCTGAAGACGTTGAGGAAAATGTGGAGGTGGAATGATATGTTCTTTTTCCTTTGCTTATTTTTCCTCCATCTGTTGCTTTATTTCTTTTGGAACTTCCTTAGCAGTTGTTTTGGCTCCAATATCTTTGTTGATTTCAGTACCGCTTTTTAACATGAAGGCATGACATTTCTCCTTCCCCATGTTCCTTGGATTTGGCTCTGTGTTGCTAGGAATGGTACCTGGCGGTTTGTAACTCTGAGCATTTTCCAGTTGTCCCATTTGATTCTCCAATGCTTTAATAGAAGCAAATTGACTTTGAATTAATGCTGCTTGGGATTGAAACATAGCATCATATCTTGCTGCTTGAGAGTCGTGTTTTGCTTCTATCTTTTTCAAGTGAGTCAACACTTCTATTATTCCTGATTCATTTGCTTGCTCATGGGTTTTGTTCTGTTGCTGGAATTTAGGTGGTGGATAGTTCTGCTGTTGGCCTGAATTGTTGCTCCATGATAAATTAGGATGATTCCTCCACCCTCGGTTGTATGTGTTGGAATATGGATTGTTCCATTGTCTGTTGAAATTGCTGACATAATTCACCATTTCATCAAGTTGGTTTGACTCTGGTGCTCCTCCATATGGTGAACTTGTGGATCCAATGGTAAGAGTGTCCATAAATTTGCATATCTGATCTAGTCTGGCGTTGACTGCAATTCTTTGGATCATGCTCCTTTCTGTTGGCCACAAGGAATTGTTGTTGGCCATTTCTTCGATTAGTTCCCAGGCTTGATCTTCTCATTTTGCCATTAAAGATCCTCCAGCAGCAGCATCGATTGTGGTTCTCATTATTCCAGAAAGCCCATTATAGAATGTTTGGACTTGAAGCCATTTTGGAATCTCATGGTGAGGACATTTCCGGAGCAAATCTTTGTACCTTTCCCAAGCTTCGCTGAGGGATTCTGAATCTTGTTGTACAAAGGATGTGATGTTATTCCTCAGCTTTCCCGTTCTGGCTGGTGGAAAGTACTTTGCAAGAAATTTGGTGGCTAAAGTCTTCCAAGTTGTGATAGAACCTGTTGGTAGTGAATGTAGCCAAGCTTTAGCTCTGTCCTTTAAGGAATATGGAAAAACTCGCAGTCTCATTGCTTCTTCTGATGATCTTTTGTAGTTAAAAGTGCCACAAACTTCCAGGAAGTTACTGATGTGGACATTAGGATCTTCAGTTGCATTCCCCCCCGAACTGAACTGACTGCTGAATCATCTGAATGCATGTTTTGATGTCACACGCACTTTTCTGGTAAGGGGAAGTACAATGCAAGAAATGAGTCTGTCAACCACGTAATGGTTCTGTCTCGAATGGGAATTGGTGGTGCAACGTTCAAAGGTTCAGGTTCCATGTGACTAAAGCTTCTTGGCCTTCTCGCCTTTTTCCTTCTCAATTGTCTGATGGTTCTTTCAATTTCTTTCGGGTCAAGTGGTCGGAGTTCAAAGCTTCTGGTTCGTCTCATGAAGTTTCTCAGAACCTGAAACACAAGAAAACAAAAACAATAAGTAAAAAGAAATTAGATACATGTAACGTATCTAACCCCTAAACTAATAGTAAAAGATAAATAAGTCCCCAGCAACGGTGGCAAAAACTTGACCGGCGTAAACACACCGTATAACGCAAGCGCACGTATCGTTCAAGTAGTATAAAAATATCGATCCCACGAGACTTTATAAATCAAAACTATTAATTTTATGAGGTCAAATGATTACTATATCTAACAGGTTGATTGATTGATTTGAAATGGTGACGATTCTAAATTTAAAAGCAAGTAAAAAAATTGTCGAAAATAGGTTATAAAAAATTCAATATTAAAAACTATCTAGGGTTGTGATGTCTTCCAATCCATTTTAAAGATGAAGTGGTTATCTTAAAGTTGGGAAATATATTGATTTAGTAACCTGGAACACTAATTATGTGTAAGCCTCTGTCGATGGTCAGACACAAATACCCAGTTTAACCCAATTGAACCATATGTCTATGTCAATCAAATTATCTGGATTCATTAAGTTTAAGTTCCAATTATGGCTACCCCCGCCCGACAGGTATATTCCTATCCTGTAGGAAATCTATTAAAGGGTTATCTCTCCTCAAGGAAGATCGTGGGCTATTGAGTCTAAGGCTGAAACCAAAATCCCTATGTCTAGTTCATTTTAGATTTACCAGATCAATTTTATTAATGGCCAGTTAATGAAAAAGCATTAAGATTAAGACTCAATAAATAAATCTTATAATACCCAAACTATAATCTAACCCCTTATAAAACGGTGATATTAAAAGTCACACAACCCCAGATAACTAATTTAGTTACAACACATAACTACTAGGCTAGTAAAAACTTGAAAATAAAAGACATAAAGTAAAAATGCGGTAAAGTAAATACTGAAAAGTAATTACAACAACAAAATAAAATGCTAAGGTAAAAGAATTACTTTTACTACTACTAATTTAGATATCTCCCAATAAAATAATATATAAACTTGTGATTCTTTTTCCAACCAGCCATAAAGGCGGTAACCTGATTAAGTCAAATTAAGTCCAACCAGCCATAAAGGCGGAACCAAATTAAATTACCAACTGACCAATCTGGCGGTATCCTTTATTAGTCAGGTTTAAACCAGATTAAAATGAATTACCAACCGACCAATCTGGCGGTATCCTTTTTTAGTCAATATTTTAAATAGTGAATATATTATTTTTAAGGGAGATTAATCTAAATAGTAATAGTAAAAGAATTACCTTTCACCCTAGCTGGGGAAGTTACCTCCTCATGGTAAATAGTAAAAACTGTAAAAAGTAAAAATTAAATTACTATTATTACAAAACGTAATAAAATTAATTGCAAAACTAAAAACTAAAAAAACAAAAAATTAAAAGAAAGTAGAGAGAGAAACTCTCTCTTTACATCAAAGAGATGAGAGAGAGTGGTGCCACGAATTCTGAAATTTGAAGCTCTATTTATAGGCCTCGGTAGGCTTCCAGTGTCGCGACGCCAGGGCCTTTGGCGTCGTTACGCCAGCTTCTGTCGACGTGGCACGCTCTGGTTCATTTGTTTAAAGATTCTGGATAAGCTGATAAAGTGACACGTGGGAAAGAGACTGTCGGCACCGTAGGATTGCGACACGTGGCACTTCTTGATTGGCTGATGATGACGTGGCGGTGAAGTGGCAGTTTGACTTGGTCAACCTAGTGATGTGGCAATGACGTGGAGTGACATGTGGCACACGTGGCGATGGCGACTGTCGGTACCGTAGGATGCTGACACGTGGCATGGCGCATGTTAGCAGATCGGCTGTGATGGTGACACATGGCACGACGCACGTTAGCAAAATTAAACTTTTCTCAGATTCTGATTTGGGGACCCGGCGCACGTTAGCACTGTTCGGCACATTTTAGACGTCGCGATGCTGAAGGTCTTGGCGTCGCGACGTGAACAATTTACTGAATTGCCATTTTAGTCCAATTTTCACTGTTTTGGCCCAAATCACCTCCATAATGTCCTGAAACTTTATTTATCTACAAAATAACACAAAACACAATCAAACGTTCACAAAACTCAAGAAACTATACAAAATATTTGGTTAAATGAGTGGGAAATAGTGATATAAATACCACTCATCAGTAATCAGAAAGTCTTGACCTAGTCATACTTTCCCGATAGCTGCAGCTTTTAAGAGTGATAGTTCCGTATCTTGTGTGACCATCATCTTCATATGACTGAAGTGATACTTCCATCTTGACATCACATCCAATACACTATGCGGGGAGCACCAAAGTCACAAAAGGAGCCTACACCACCTTGGAGCTTGATTTGAAGACCAATGGATGCCCTGAGAATTTTTGTACAAATTAGATTAGTACATGAAAAATAAGAGCCTGGTCAATGCAAAATATTGTTTATGTTATATGTATGTTTTAATTCGAAATGTTTGAATAACATGTCATATAGCTTAAGGTGCCTACTCTTGAATTTCACATGTCATAACATGCTTTAGATGCATTATCATTATAGACATGAAATATGGTTTTATGTGATTTAAAATTTTTAAATTAGAATATGATATTCTTGAAAAACAATTAATTGGATTAATTGGTTTTAAGGTTTAAAATTGAATTCTAATATATTGGCTTAATAAGTGCTACAAAAATTCCATTGGTATATAGGATGGAAATCCGGATATAAATTCCATAGCTGAATCCCAATGGATGGTAATGTGGTCTGCACTCTGGATATAATTTCATGTACCAATTGATTTTATAATGCACTTAGATTAATTAAACAGTTTAATTTAAATATTGACCTTTTTAGGATTCTAAAATTTTAAACCAATTAGTGTTCTAGTGTTTCAAGAGTTAAAATATAATAGGTCACTAATAATACTCTTATTAAATTAGTTTAATTGAGTAATATAATTAGTAGAGACTAATGGAAATTAGTGATACAAATTTTAAGAGTTAAAATTGGCTAGGTCACTAATGGTGAACTAGTGTAAATAAGAGTTATGACTTAACGGCAAAACTTTATTCACACTAGTTATATTAAAATATTAGATAGTTTATAATTAGAAACCTTAAACTCTAAATAGTGAGTGGGAGAGGGATATACGACAGTATTATCGTATATCCCATGATCTCCTTTGTTAGTCCGAAAATGTGATATTCAAAAGGCGCCTCGAGACGGTTTTGTTTTCGTCCCTCTACGGATGGTGTCTATTTTGGGTCAATATCAAATTTGGATTCTGAGAGGATATGGATTCTAGATGTATCTAGTGAACCGACCTACCTACGGCGGCATTTCACTAGTTAATGTTGGAAAATTATGACCCATAGCGTCACTATTTGTACAAATCATGGTGTTGTTGTACAAATTAACTATGTGATAAAGGAGATTGCACTCTTATCATTTGTGATTAGATCACATAGATGTATAAATGATGAAAGGTCCCTTTGATTTGTTCCTGGACGGAGAATGATATGAGACAGTATCAGTCCACGAAGGATAAATCATTAAATATCCCTAGTCAGAGTATTATCGAGATTGGACATCGATAATGCGTAAAAGACTAGTATTGCACTTGTGCGCGTTGTGAGGGCACAACGGTATAGTTCTCATATATTTCGGTATAGGATACTCATGCAAGTGTAATAGGAGGTTTTGTTTTACCGATGGTACGGGAAATAGCTTCGCTCTGGATAGCCCCCTCGGAATTCCATTGGTAGTATGACTATGTGTCTATGGAAGTCCGAAATCAAGGTAGGTGTATTTGGTCTTAACCTGAGACTTGCACCACTAATACTTGCGACAATCAATATACTTTGGTTGCGGTCGTCCAGGGCTTTAACAGGTTCTGTGTACGCCAATACTGGGTATATTGAGAATCGTAGTGTGTTGGGTGTGATGTCAATATGGAAGTGTCACTCCAGTCATATGGAGATGATGGTCACGTAGGATACGAGACTGGTTCTCTTAAATGCTGCAGCTATCGGGATAAAATGATTGGGTCAGGTTTATCCGATTATAGAGACTAGTCACCAGACATCCGACATGTGCTTCGTACGGGGCAGACACAATTCCAGCCCCAGGCCTAGCACGTGATCATCTGATACTGGACAGAAATATGCAATACTACGTATACTACGCCTGATATAGATCCTTTATTCCTGTAAGGATATTTCCAGAGAATTGGGTAGTCATGGCGCTTTGCTAGAGGCCAACCTTGTCTTGTAAATCGGTATAAACGTAGTACGAGGTACTTACGTGTTCGGATAGTCCGATGACCGAATTTACTGCCAACATATCCGGGGATCTCGTGGGTCGCTTCCTAAAGATTCACCGATGATGTATGACTCGCACTCTAAATTAATCTGGGATTAATTAGAAGAGAGAGAAAGTTAATCTGGGATTAATTGCAGATATATTTTATCTGGGATAAAATATCAATAAAAGAGAGATAACGATTAATTTGGAATTAATCGATAAATTATTATATTCAATATATTCGATATATTAAATGAAATTGGATTTCGACGCGGAATCAAAATTAGATTTTAATTCGGGCGAACGAATTAATTTAGAATTAATTCGTTAGTGACGTGAATAGTAATTATGCTAGGAATGATTATTTAATTAAATTAGATTTAATTACTTCCCAACGAAAAATTCGTTAATTTGGAATTAGCGAACCCGAGCCCGAGATTATTTGCGAGCGCATTCGCATTTCGAATTCGAATGCGGAACGCAAGTCAAATCAAGCATCAAATCGCTAGTCGCATCAAGCGTCAAATCACTTGTCACTTTGAGTGATGTGACTTGACAACTTGTGATTGATGTGATTGAGTGATGTGTGTGGTTGTTGGCTCTAATGGTTTGACTTTTAAAAGCCAATTCATTCCAAATGAATTTGAAATTCAAATTAGTGTATAAGATACACAAATTTCACAAACCAAAAAACTCACCTCTCTTCCTCACTTCTCTCTCCTTCACGCCGTTAGGGCAAAATAAGCTTACTGTTTTCAAAAAAAACGTGAGCAGTGGGAAGCACTATAGTGGGATTTTGTGGCAAAATCACAAGTTCTAGCATACTTACGAGACATGCGAAGGTGATAGGGAAGTCTACCCATGAGCCGGGAACCATTCGATGAAGCTTGGAGCTTGATGAATGACCAAAATGGAGGCAAAACCCGTGAGCACTCACAGCTCACTACCGAACCAGTGAGGAGCAGAATTTTGAAGTTTTGTTCGCCTCCGCGTCGCTCAACCGATCGATGTGAGTATTCCGCAACTTCTATGATTTTTATTCGCACTTGTTTCATGCTTATTATTGATCTTGGGACCTTAATAGAAACCAACAATGGCATCTAGAGCAAGGTTTGAGCATGAAAAAGTTTAGGGCTTAAAATTGGGTAAATTGATTTGGAGCATGATTTGATTAAATTGGATGTTTGAATATGCTTAAATCATGTTGAATTGATGATTGATTGGATCAATTTGATCAAAATATGTTTGGAATATTTTTCCCCAATTTTAGTGGTGTTGGCCGAATACTAATAGCCTTAAAATGTCTTGGATTTTTTATTTTTGATTTTTTATTCATTCGATGAGTTAGAATCATTCGGGAATGTGATTTAATGTCGATTTTGAAATTAATTGGATTGAATTCGAATCGGACACAAATTCCCTCCATTGGCCGAGACTTTGAGCATGTAATTGGGTTTGATTTTAATCAAAATGTGTTGGACATGTGATCATGTAAATGAGCATGATTAATTGTATAAATTGATGTTTTAGAAATGTTAATTTGGGTAATTAATCATGTTATACACTTTGGTAATTAAATTGGGAAAATTGGATTTTTGGAATTTAATTATTTGGCCTTAAAATTGGATTTGGGCTTTAATGTTGTAAATGGGCTTATTGGGCTTTATTGTACAAAGTTGGGTTTAGGAAAAATTGGTTGGATCCAATTAGGCCCAAAACCGCATCCATAAAGCCCAAAGCGACTTAATGGACCTTTGAAATTTAATTGGGCCTAATGGGCCAAGATTGATTTCTAGGCTTATGGGGTAATTCTCGGATTGGATTTTGGTTATTCGGTTTGATCCGAGTTGACCAAAATTCCACGCCTTAAGAAATTAATTAAAAGCCCATTGAACTTTAATTAAATTGACGTTGGACGTTAAATCGGGCTTTGAGACCCGTTGCGATTAAATTTGGAATTTAAGTCGTAAAATTTCATTAATAAAGTGTAGTATTTAATTTGGAATTAAATAAGGGAATTAGAATTAAATGCATATTGGATTGGATTTAATTATGTAGTTTAATTTAATTCGAGAATTCGTACTTTGAGTAGTTATTCGCAAAAGGAGTTTGACTCGCGCAAAATCAAATCATTGTTTGAATATTGGATGGTCACTAATTATCAGATTAATTAATTTGATTAGATTGATTGATAACATGCTTGTGTGAATACATGGTTGCGATGCATGAATAATGTATATCGGATGGATATAAGATGGGTGGGACAATTTTAGAAATTTTTGTAATAAATTTGATTTATTAATTGGACCTGCGTGTCCAGCCTTATTACCTCTCTATTCTTTGTATTCTCTTCTCACCTATTCCCCTCGATGTAAGTGAGGTTTCTTTAGAAGTGTAGTGTAACGGGTGGAAGTAATACATGTGCTAGCTGGAGAGAGAAATGGAGAGATTTGATCTAGGATCAATGTGTAAAGTATCCATCTGCATATCATTATTATTTTATCTATACACGCTTTATTATGTGTTTAGAATGCATGTTTAAGGGTGTATGATGATGAGACCTTAACAAAGATAATAAATTGGTTGCCAATTTGCACGCGAAAAACCCTCGCAAAATATTAAGCGTTTTTCCTTCCATTGAGTGATTCTCACTCAAGATCCGAGACTGACATTGGCTTGTTGGCCAAAGTCAAGGCCTTTGTCCGTCGAGGATGTGTTTGAATCACGAGAGCTTTATTCCATATTGGTGTCTTGTCCAAGTTGTGGTCTGTTGGCCAAAGTCAAGACCACTTCTTGTCCATCGACATTGATTACGAAGCTTTCTATGGTCAATGGGTCGCACTTGACTGGGATCACTAAGTTTGTTGTGCCAAAGCCAAGGCTTAGTTGGTTCAGAGGAAAAAGGTTAGGTAATACATTGGATGTATTGGCATATATAAGATATATATTTCAGACTTGAATGTCCCCCTACCGGATCTAGGAATTGGATTGGATCCAATCGATCTTAGAGATCTACCTAGTTAATTATCATACAATTTGTTGGCCAAAGTCAAGATTATGTGATATTTAACGGGATCCTAGCCCACTAGGAAACGCGATTTCCCGAGTACTCGACAGAGGGTTATAGGCTCGCCGAAAAATAGTGGGAGGCAAGAATTGAATTTGCAATATTCGTTTAATTACTTGCCATACGCGCTCAAACAAATATCATTCGTCAAATATATTAAATGTTAGTTGGACTAATATTTAAACGTTGTTTTAATTAATAGTTGGACTATATTCAAACTATTCATTTATAGTTGATTTTATAATTGGATTATAGTAATCAATATAATTGATTTTAATCTATTAAAATTATAGTTGATTAAATAGTTGGACTATTGTAATCATTATAATAAATAGTACCTAAATCGTTGATTAAATAGTTGGACTATTAGAATCAAGATAAAATTGAAAGATTGACATTTAAAATATAATCCTAGGGAAAATGTATTTAAATGGTTTAATTTTCAAATCGGGAATAAAATTTCAGGATGGTCCTCGAATATAATAAGTTACTTTATTTGATAAAATAACATATGAAGCCTAAGCCCGAAGTTAAGCAAATAGTAGAGCATAATCTTTGGAAGATTAAGTGATGATAACTTAAGTGCTTAATCCATTAAGCTTGTCGCAGTAGACTCCTTAATTTCTGAATCAAAACTAAGGATTAGATCCTTAAAGTATGATACTGAAATTAAATGATCTTCAAAGAATCTATCCTTAGAATCTTAGAAGTACTAAATTGCAATAAATAACTCTTGGAGTGTTAATGACTATTCTCCATGAGACAAAGTCAAAGTTTGCAATTTGGCAAGTAGCGCAAGGTGCACCTTACTTCGATATTCTAGAAACCCGAGGCTTGGCCAAAGTCTTCTGGAGTGTTGAAAAGGGCAAAGGCAAAATCATTATAATCTTTTGGGAAGATAAAGGACATATCCCAAAATGTCTGCCTAAATGTGGCAAACGGGATCGCGGAAGCGTGACTGCCGTTTGAACACAGCAGACATGAGGAATTGAAGACGAGAAAGGCTCTGACATCAAATATTTTTGTCAACATTATGTTCACTACTATTATTAAAATTGGATTTTAGATACTTAGTGTGGTATATAAATATATACTGATGTTCAGAATCTGTTATGGACAGGATACTGACTTCAATTGAGATAAATCTGCAGATTGGAAACGGGACGAAAGTCGCTGTTTTAACCGTAGATACCTAAGTTTAGGAACTACCCTCGGGTATGTACCTAAATTGGGAAACTATTATAATGTAACTAGTTTGACTAGTACATTATCTCTATATCAGTGTTTGACCCGCTGCGGGTGAACCTTTATATTCTAGAACACTAAAGTGTTTTATTATATAAAGATGATATTGAGATAAACACATTAGATGTGAATGACAGAATTTATATTTTGAATATAAATAAATCTCGAGTATATAATGATAAACAAATAGCTCAAACTGATTTGATCAGATGAAACCTAATTGTTGCATTGTTGTCTGGGACACAATTAAACAAGAATCGTATATCCACACTTTTGAAGAGTGGGTACTCGGACTAATTTGATTCTAATCAAATAAAGTCTACGAATCTAGTTTATTGGGCAAAGTGCCTAAAACACTATTTACTTGGTAAAAGTGCATATTCCACTGATCTGTTAGCCCTAGTTCATAGTAAAGAAAGTGGGCCCATGTCTAGCTAGGCTAGATGTGGATATGAATATTTCGTGACCTATACAGATGTGGCATCGCGTTATGGTTATGTGTTTCTTTTGAAGAACACAAATCGGAACTCTTATAGTTTTGACACGAAATAGACAAACAGATCGGCTGAAGTATTAAACTGTCACGGTTAGACCGTAATGGAAAATACTTAAGCATTAAGTTTCTAATATACTTAAAAGAGTATGGTATTCTTTCAAATGAGGACTCCTCCCGGAACACGTCAGTTTGACGGTCTGTCCGAACTGAGTAACCGAATTTTGTTGGACATGATAAGGTTAATCATGAGTCGCTCTGAGCTACCATTTCCTTCAACGGATAAGCATTAACTATGCAGAACTTATTTAGAATAAGGTTCCATAATAATCTGTTTGACAGATATCATATTAGATATGAACGGGAAAGAAACCGGGTTTCACATTCCTGATAATTTGGGTATGCTAGGCATATGTTTGGATGATACCAAACTAAAACTCAAATTGGATAAGTGGCAATTGTAGGTAATCCTAGGGATACCATAAATATTGTACTTATACATCTCACCAGAGAACAATTAGATTGTTGCTCACCATGCAGTTTTCCTAAGAGGAATACCGATATGCAGTGGTAAGTGGGAGGATAGTAAAACTCGATGAAAATCAGAGTAATACTATTCCAGGCACCGATTCCTAATGGAACAAAAATAGTTCATCAAGGATGAAACTATTACCATTAATCTTTGAATACATAAGAACCGCGTATGTCAGAGAGAGTCAGAAAACAACCTGGGGTATGGGTTTCTGATCTCACCTCATAAAGATGTCTATCTTATTGAGGAATACCAACTGACTACGTATGAGGAAATGATACAAGGTATCGACTCCCTATTATAACAAAGTGTCATGAATCCAAAATGGATTCCATATATATCAACAATTTTGGACACTAGTTGATGTACCGCAAGGCATTGTCTCTATTGGTACTATAAGTCTTCAAGGAAGACATACAACGAAGGCAACATACCAACGTATAAAGCTAGGCTTTTAGCAGAAAGGTATCGTTATCAATATTGTGTTGAATACGATTCAACCTTTTAACTGTTGCCATGGTAAATCCATTTGGACAATGCTTGCTAAGGCTGTGTGTGTCATTTATGAAATATGTCAGCTTTACGGGAAAATCACTTTCCTGAAAAGGAAACCTTTTGGAGGATGTTTACAACATCCTGTCGGTTTTGTCGTACCAAAACTAGTAAACAAGGTTTCCATGTTATTCGATCCATGTTTGGATTGAAGCAAGCATTAGGTTCTTGGAATTATCGTTTTGATGTAATCATAATAGTTTATGATTTAATTCAAAACGAAATGATTCTTGTGTATATAAGAGGGTTAGTAGGAGCGCACTGACAGTGGTTGTCCTATAAAATAATGATAATACGTCATTTCTTGGAAATGATATTCCCATAAAATAACTATCGGCGAAAGTTTGGCTTTCGAAAACTCTCCGTGGAATCGTACATTGAAAAATGTACGCTACCTGGTGTCTCATACGCTTTGAGCATATGAAGTCACAAACAGGCCAATCCAAGTGATAGTCACTGGATTGATGTTAAGAACATCCGTTAGTATCTTAGAGAACTAAGGATGTTATCTTAGTCTATGGAGATGGAGAACTTGAAGTGACTGGGATCACTGTAGCAAGTTTCCTAACCGATAAAGACGACTAAAAGTCGCAAATGGTACTATACAGTTTGGATAACGGAACAGTGAGCTCGAAATCTTCCAAGCAAGATACTGTTATCGAATAAACAACAAATGCGGGTTATTGCTGCAGCTGAGGCGGCAATAGAAGCCTTCTGGGTCAATAATAAATCTAATTGGATTAGATATAATTCTGATAGCAGCTGAGCTAGGCGTCAGCACAGGCTAAAGAATTAATGGTCTTATCAACGATCCAGATACATACTTCGATATTCATCTGATTCGTTCGGATCATACATCATGGCGATGTGATGATCGAATAAATCACATCAGACGATAATCATGCAAATCCGCTGACGAAAGCTTTTCTAAGTAATTTGAGCCAACCGTACACAGTTCGGGTGTCAGACACTCGAGTGACTGGCTATAGGCCAATGGGAGATTGTTGGACAATTATGACCCATAGCGTCACTATTTTTACAGATCATGGTGTTGTTGTACAAATTAACTATGTGACAAAGGATATTGCACTCTTATCATTTGTGATTAGATCACCTAGATGTATAAATGATAAGAGGTCCCTATGATTTGTTCCTGGACGGAGAATGATATGAGATAGTATCAGTCTACGAAGGATAAATCATTAAATATCCCTAGTCAGATTATTATCGAGATTGGACATCGATAATGTGTAAAAGACTATTATTGCACTTGTGCGCGTTGTGAGGGCACAATGGCATAGTTCTCATATATTTGGGTATAGGATACTCATGTAAGTGTAATAGGAGGTTGTGTTTTACCGATGGTACGGGAAACAGCTTCGCTCTGGATAGACCCCCTCAGAATTCCATTGGTAGTATGACTATTTGTCTATGGAAATCTGAAATCAGGGTAGGTGTATGTGTCTTTGGTCTCCTGAGACTTACACCCCGCTAATACTTGCGCGACAATCGGTTGCGGTCGTCCAGGGCTTTAACAGGTTCTATGTACGCCAATACTGGGTATATTGAGAATTGTAGTGTGTTGGGTGTGATGTCAAGATGGAAGTGTCACTCCAGTCATATGGAGATGATGGTCACGTAAGATACGAGACTGGTTCTCTTAAATGCTGCAGCTATCGGGATAAAATGAGATTTAATAACATTTCGAATACAATATTCATTAAATGGATAAGGATATGTGATGTAATCTCATATCAGACCATCATTTACAATACGGAATAAGTATCTAATGCTTAAGTGCTAAAATCTCATAAAGCATTGTTCTAAGTTATTTACTTAACCGAATATTTTTCTTAATATTTACTCTTCGTCAATGACACTACTAGTCGTATTAAATATGTAATAACTATTTATAAAGAACAAGTAAATATCTAATAGTCGCAATTTCTGATATCAAATATCAAAATAATCATTAAATAATATTTTAAATAACAAGACAGAAGATTTGACATCCAATGCATATAGTTGTCGTATTGTGAAAATCGATATTTTCTACATACAATTATACAGATATAATTTCTTTGGTTATAATTTGCATTCAATTATTCACAACAATTGTAAATAATTGATTATAAACATGTCACACATTACCTCTAAAGGTCACTAAAGCCAAGAAACATCATTATAAGATAAATGAAATGAATGAGGTTTTCTTAATGCCAGTGAAGAATCTCAAGACATGAACCAATTCATGTCAATCTTTACTGCATAAGAAACTATTCTCTCTACTTATTTATATCCTAAAACAGATATTTATTTAGATTACCTATCGTGACTTATTAAGTAAGTCACTAACCATCTTGATTTTCCAAGAAAATTGGAACAACAGTTCTTGATGGTTTAGCCTAATCTAATTATATCCATGTTTACTGTTATCTAGAACCTATTCTAGAAAAATGCAACCATAAGTGAAGTCAGAAAATATGTATAATCTATGCATGTAGTTTATAAAGTTAATTTTATCAACAATATAGAATAAGGAAAACATAAGCGGTAATTTTCAAAATATTACACACTGCCTTAGTTATGGATTTTTAACCCAATAAATCTCCCACTATTTTACGTAATACCGTAATCCCCAATGGAAAACAGGAATTCAATAATTAAAGTGAATTCCATAGTGAGAAGTGGACCCCCAATGAATATATTTCGACTCACAGCTTTGGCACATTCTCGCCTACATATATTCATAGGTAGACAATTCATTGTCAATCACACTCACTGTGACTCCTAATTTTGGACCTAACTGTTTCCAGTTGTAACAGCTTTGGCACGCTCATAGGAGGTGTACCAAGGCTTGTCAATGACAAACTCAAGCTACTGATGTAGTCCTGACAGCTTTGGCACATTCAGAAATCCATTGTCACATGAATTTGTCTACTATCAAATATATATCTGGTACAAATAAATTTCCTTCGACTATACCCTCACAAATTTGGCACGTTCTCGGATATAGCCATAAAAATTTATTTATATATGTATTTACAAGGAGAACTAAGAAACAAGAATTCCTAATACTAGTCACTTTAATGCCTTATTTAACGAGGATTTCCTATTGTCAAACAATCCGAAATTAATCAAATTAATTTCACATGCATGAGCAAATAATAAAATTGGAATAAATATCATATATCAGGCATGAAAAATGTAATGGATGTAGGATCAGACTCGCTCTGATACAATTATTGGGGTCAGACGTAGCGGAAGAGCGCGGTTCAGGCGAAATCGTTAAAACTTACCGAAAAAATTATTCAATATCTCATATGAATAATTCATTCATATTTCACATAAACATATTATATCTGATATCAAAAAACGACATAACTAATATGGAAAACATTGTGAAATTTTACGAAAACATTTTTCCGTAAAATAGCATAAATATATTTTTGACCGATCCGACCAACCAATACACACGGGGGCTGCCCAGGTCAGCCCCAATAGTACTTGGGCAGTTCATGGGCTGCCCGAACAGTGACCAATTCACTTTTTGGGCAACCGTTATTCGGTAAGCCTGAAACTAACTTGGTAACGCCATTTTTTGCAATATTCGCATGTTTTCACTCCGAAATAATTTTTCAGAAATTATTATAATGCCCAATACACATCCAATATATTTAAATAACATATTTTTCACCACCAAATTTACAGAATTTCCTGACCTGATATGGATGTAAAAATATTCATTTTTCATTTTTTAAATCCAATTTCTCAACATTAATTATATTAATATTTACACTAATCAAAGCCACCACCAATGAAGAACTCAAGAAAATTTCTAGGTATTACAAGAGTGGATATAACACTCTAGAATGGAAACAAGTCATCATATGATAAAAATTGAACTAATATTACACTAATATTACTCAATTTTACTACAAAAACCAAGTTATTCTTTAGCCTTTATCTTCCCTCACATTCCTCTCGTCTACATAATAGGCTTGAGCATCAGAGTCTCTATGACATCCACCATACCGATGGGTAGATACTCTGAATTCACCTTGTCTTTAATTTGCAAGAATGCTGGTGTCCCAATATACAAATCTCGATTGTAGGCTGAAGGCGAAAATCCGTGTCTACACATATCTGCATTGAAATCATAATCATGAACTAACAACTAGAAATATACTTGTATATATGATTTCTTTAAAACAACACCAGTATCGTAACCTGGGGGAAAGAAACCTACCTAGCGGGACCTATCATCCCGTAAGAAGGGAACCATGAACATAAGCCTTTGGGGTGATAAATTCCCCATGAGGCAATGTGAGCATATTGTTGTAGCTAACATTAGGGAACAATACTCCATTGGTGGTTTGAAAACCTTTTCATATTGGAACTTGTAATACGTTTACTGTAAACACAAATTGAACTTCATGGAAAATTTATAAATTGAAAACGTATAATATCAAAATATAAACTGGAAACATAACATGCTAGCTGATAAATAAGGCATGAAAACTTGAAAACTTATAATTTTGAAAGTGCAAAAAGTAAGCATGCATAACATGTAAGCTGAAAACATAACTGAAAACATATTGCATAACCACATACATGAGTGCATAACTTGTCCAAGAAATTATAAACTACATACATGCATATATATATATATAACAACATACAAACATCCATGACATGGATCCTGAAAACATACGTCCATGCAAATTTATGAGAACTACGTCCCAATATACCCATAAGAGGCGTACTCAGAACCTGTTAAAGCCTTGGACGAACAACACCCAAAGTATACTGATTGTCGCAAGTATTAGCGATGCAAGTCTGAGGTTAAGACCAAATACACCTACCCTGATTCGGATTCCCATAAACACATAGTTATACTACCAATGGGATTCCGAGGGGTCTATCCAGAGCGAAGCTGTTTCCGTACCATCGGTAAACAGAACCTCCTTTTACACTTGCATGAGTATCCAATACCCAAATATATGAGAACTATGTTGTTACGCTTCCATAAGACGCACAAGTGTAATACTAGCCTATTCCGCATTATCGATGTCCAGTCTCGATAATACTTCGATTAGGGATATTTAATGATTAAAACTTAGTGGATTAATATTGTCTCATATCTTATTAATCCGGTACTAATCATATGGACTTTTATCATTATATATCCAAGTAATCCATTTACAAATAATAAAAGAACAATTTCATTTGTCATATAGTTAATTTGTACAAAAACTCCATGTTCTATACAAATAGTGATGCTAAGGGTCATAATTGTCCAACAATCTCCCACTTGGCCTATAGCCAATCACTCAAATGTCCAACACATGAACTATGTATGGGTCGCTTAAACTTCTGCTGAGAAATAGCTTTCGTCAGCGGATTTTCAAGGTTATCATCTGATGCGATTTATTCAATTATCACATCGCCACGATGTATGATCTCACGAATCAGATGAATTAGTCGAAGTACATACTTGAATCGTTGATGAGACCGCGGTTCTTTAGCCTATGTTGTAGCCTAGCTCACCTGCTAACAGAACTACTCCTTATCCAATTAGGATTATATAGATCCAAAATGCTTATTTGGCTACCTCAGCTATAGTAATATTCCACTTTTATTGTTTAATTGGCAACAATATCTTGCTTGGAAGTTTTCGAGCTCACTGTTCCGTTATTCAAACTAAATATGTACCCTTATTGTGACTTACAGTCATCTTTCTCAGTTTGGAAACTTGCAACGGTGAACCCAGTCACCTCAATTTCTTCTTTCCCCATATTCTAAGAAAGTATCCTTAGTTCATCCAAGATACTCAATGATGTTCTTAATTTCAATCTAGTGACCATCACCTAGATTGGCCCTGATTGTGACTGCATATGCTCAAAGCATGTGAGACATCATGTTGTGTACATATCAAAACGTATGATCTCTGTGAGGGTGTCAGCAGCTTTCTAGATCTATCCCAGTAGATCTTTATTCCCAGAATAAAGCTTGCTTCTCCCAGGTATTCCTTGGAGAATTTTATGAAAGCCAAGCTTTCACTGATTGTACTATGGTATGGGAATATCATTGCTAAGAAGCAATATATCATCAATGTATAGGACATTGATTCTCAGTGCGCTTTCACTAACCCTCTTATATACACAGAATCATCTTCGTTTTGAATGAAACCATATACCATATAATCTCATCAAAACATTGGTTCTAAGACACAATGCTTGCTTCAATCCATAAATAGATCGATTTAACTTGCAAACCTTGTTTGCATGTTTCGGCACGATAAAACCGTCAGGATGTTGTAAACATCCTCCAAAAGGTTTTCGTTAAGGAAAGTGGTTTTGACGTTCAGCTGTTATATTTCATAAATGAAATATACAGCACTTGCAAACATTATCTGAATGGATTTAATCATGGCAATGGGTAAAAGGTGTCGTCGTAATCGACATCATGTTGATGACGGTACACTTTCTGTACAAGCCTAGCTGCATACATTTGTATGTTGACATCCATGTATGTCTTCCTTGAAGACCCATTTAGTACCAATAGGCACAATGCCTTCTGGTATATCAACCAGTGTCCAAACTTGGTTGGTGTAGGACACAGAAAATGGACGACGCTGTTCCGGGCTCGCGGCCTGGTCGGGAGTACGGAGTAGCCCGCGGGGGACTAAACCGGAGAAATAAAATGGAGTCGCCACCGGTGTGAACCGGAAAAAATGATTTAAGGCCGCACTCACCCCTCGCAAGGGAAGACCTCAAACCGTTGGTTCGGAATGGTCCCTTACTTATGCCACTTGTAATGAAGGGATTCGTGCAATAATTTAACCAAGTCTACTCAATAATCATGCTCAAGGGTACTTAAATCTAACATGCTTTCATCCAAATAACTCCACGCAATGTAACACAACGAGCATATTGAACCATTAAATCAACATGTATAAATCATTATCCAAACACATCATAAACTAATAACATGCATAAGGAACAACCTAAATATTCTTTAACAAATAAATAACAAACTAAATTAAGCCATGCTTTAAATAATAAACGAATAACCTAAAGATTATAACATGCTCAAATACAAGGTTTGGATGAAACGAAATACGTGAGTCTCTCAAGTGATACGTGGCATTGTGGGCGTGGGTCATGGGAATCTTGGTTTGTTTTGTGAAATTATTTGGTGGAAGATGGAAAAATGGGTGGCTTTCACGTGGGTGTGTATGGGGAGTGGAAAAGGTGGCATTTGTGAACCGGGCCGAGGATAAATCTAAAATTGAGACCGAATGAGCGAACCCGAAGCTTGAACAAGCGAACCAAATCCAATAAAAATGTCAATTCTTCACCCTTCCCTTCCGACGACCGCTTTCCGTGACTTCCGCAACTAAAAAGTAGTGCCTCCATTCGAGGCTCATCATTGGGCTGATATGCAAAAATGAAATGCCTACAGTCGCCCTCACTTTGATGGGATCTGTGCAGTGTGTGACAATGACAGTCTTATCAAAGTTCGTGCAATGCATTTTTACTTACCTGGCTCGCCAGCTGCCACCTGACTTACTTGATGCTTCGAACTGAATTGATATGATGGCGAGGTGCCTCGACCTCTGGGCTTTGTTCCCGAACCACCGAATGTGAACTGTGATGATGATGCAGTGGGTCCTCGACCCTGGGACGCATCCCAGAACTGCAACCGACAACGGGGGCACCTCGACCCTCGAATTGATGATATAGTGGGTACCTCGACCCTGGGCACGCATCTCGACCCGGAACTACAACCGACAACGGGGGCACCTCGACCCTGGGCACCTCGACCCAACACCGCTGACAATAGGGACCTCGCCCTCGAACTGATGATGTAGTGGGCACCTCGACCCTGGGCACCTCGACCCAACACCGCTGACAATAGGGACCTCGCCCTCGAAATGATGATGTATTGGGCACCTCGACCCTGGGCACCTCGACCCGGAACTACAACCGACAACGGGGGCACCTCGACCCTGGGCACCTCGACCCAACACCGCTGACAATAGGGACCTCACCCTCGAAATGATGATGTAGTGGGCACCTCGACCCTGGGTACCTCGACCCGGAACTACAACCGACAACGGGGGCACCTCGACCCTGGGCACCTCGACCCAACACCGCTGACAATAGGGACCTCACCATCGAAATGATGATGTAGTGGGCACCTCGACCCTAGGCACCTCGACCCGGAACTACAACCGACAACGGAGGCACCTCGACCCTGGGCACCACGACCCAACACCTCTGACAATAGGGACCTCGCCCTCGAAATGATGATGTAGTGGGCACTTCGACCCTGGGCACCTCGACCCGAAACTACAACCGAAAATGGAGGCACCTCGACCCAACACCGCTGACAATAGGGACCTCGCCCTCGAACTGATGATGTAGTGGCCACCTCGACCCTGTGCACCTCGACCCGGAACTATAACCGACAACGGGGGCACCTCGACCCTGGGCACCTCGACCCAACACCGCTGACAATAGGGACCTCGCCCTCAAACTGATGATGTAGTGGGCACCTCGACCCTGAGCACCTCGACCCAAACTACAACCGACAATGGGGACACCTCGACCCTGGGCACCTCGACCGAACACCGCTGACAATAGGGACCTCGCTCTCAAACTGATGATGTAGTGGGCACCTCGACCCAAAACTGATAGTGATGTGGGCCTCGCCCCCAGACTGGTATATGGGCCTCGCCCCCAGACGGATACTGATATGGGCCTCGCCCCAAACGGATACTGATATGGGCCTTGCCCCAAACTGATACTGATATGGGCCTTGCCCCAAACTGATACTAATCTGGGCCTCGCCCCAAACTGATATGGGCCTCGCCCCAAACTGATACTAATGTGGGCCTCGCCCCCAGACTGATACTGATATGGGCCTCGCACAAACTAATACTGATAGGGCCCTCGACCCAAAACTGATACTGATGTGGGCCTCGCCCCCAGACTGATACTGATGTGGGACTCGCCCCAAACTAATATTGATATGGGCCTCGCCCAAACTGATACTGATATGGGCCTCGCCCAAACTGATACCGATATGGGCCTCGCCCCAAACTGATGCTAATGTGGGCCTCGCCCCAACTGATACTGATGTGGGCCTCGCCCCAAACTGATACTGATGTGGGCCTCGGCACCAACTGATACTGATATGGGCCTCGGCCCCAGACTGAAAATGATGTGGGCCTCGCCCCCAGACTTAAACTGATGTGGGCCTCAACCCTAGGACTCATCCCTAACACTGATACTATAACAAATATGGGCCTCGACCCTGGGACTCATCCCCCAAACCTAATATTGAAGCTGACGTGGGCCTTGACCTTGTGACTAATCACTGAAAACTGATGCTGAAGCTGATGTGAGCCTCGGCCTTGGGACTCATCCCCGAAACTGATACTGTAGCTAATGTGGGCCTCGACCCTGTGACTCATCTCTGAAAACTGATGCTGAAGCTGATGTGAGCCTCGGCCCTGGGACTCATCCCCGAAACTGATACTGTAGCTAATGTGAGCCTCGACCCTGTGACTCATCTCTGAAAACTGATATTGATGGTGACATGGGCCTCGGCCTTGGGACTCATCCCCACAACTGATACTGATATGGGCCTCACCCCCAGACTGCCATACCCGGCTGATACTGATCATGAACTGATGTGGGCCTCGCCCTCAGAATGCCATACCCGGCCGATACTGACCCTGAACTGATGTGGGCCTCGCCCTCAGAATGCCATACCCGGCTGATACTGATCCTGAACTGATGTGGGCCCCTCCCCCAGAATGCCATACCCGGCTGATACTGATCATGAACTGATGTGGGCCTCGCCCCCAGGTGGAGATAGGCCTCGCCTTCAAACTGATACTGATGTGGGGCTTCGCCCCCAAGCTGATATGATATTCTACTTCACACATTGTATTACCTCTCACGAGATAATCTTGATAGCTAGACATATTTTCGTCCTCAACGAATGCTTTCGCGTCGAAACCGAAGAACCTTCAAAGTACTTGACATACTCAAGTCCAATCATCTCAATGGGTGATCCGAACTAGACTCCTAGTGTGTGTGTGCTAAGGCTCTTTCGCAGCTTGTTCCTTAAGTAGGCCAACTCGATGATTTTGCTTCGGAGAATCGAACCAGTGGGTCTAACCAACCTGGATGTCTTAATCACATTCTGTGATTACTTCCGCATACTCAACATGATATGGGTTTCATCTCTTTTTTTTTCTTTTGTCTCTTTCTTTTCATTATTTTTTTTTTACTCACATACCCTTTAAGGTAGCATTTCTCCTCATGGTGGTCCTAATACTCGCCCATGGGTAGCTTCACGCTTATCGGTTATAGGCGGTCTATTTTTTTTTTTCTATCATATTTTCTTTTCAGAGACTTTTTCTTTATTTCCAACCATATCATATATCATAGCATCGGTAAAAAAGTGTGGACACCCAGGCAAACGGTCATTCACTAATACATCATCTCTTCAACTAGTCACCTCGATAACTACTCAGGCTTCTACTGCTAGGATCATGTAATCAAGTGCTCGTGAGTCTAATTGAGATCAATCAATTCAGAATACCGGAAAAGAGCGTGTCTCGCACTTATCGTTTCTAGGGTTTCCCCCTCAGCATTCAATGTCATCACCGGACATATGTCTAACAATCAAAAACTTCTCTCACTCAATTTTTTTCATCTTTTCATTTTTATTTATTATTTAAATAACACAAAATAAACAAGATATTAATACAGAAGACTAGAGGTTAAGATCCAGATTCAGTTTACGCTTTTTACCACGATCGTCCTCGGACCATTTGATCTCGGAAAGGATAGGGTCCACATGCGGTTCAAAGGCCAAGATTTGATCAATTAAATCTTGGGTAGTTCTGGCTGTGAAAATGAGTTCGTTCACAGGTTTTGTTACAAACCCATTTCTTCGGTTGTCTTCAAGAAACACATAGAGAAAATCATAAAATCCATCAACGTTAAACAATCCGAGAGATTTCTGGTGTATGTTTAGGTTCGCCCAAGATAGCACTATAAACATTTCCTCCAACGTGCCCAAGCCTCCTGGTAGAGCAATAAAAGCATCTGCACGGTTAATCATTTCCACCAGTCGCTCTGACATTCCCGGCACGATCATATCTTCTCCGTTTGATGGTCCTATCAGATTCGCCTCCGCCAAAGGTTTTGGGATGATTCCCAGAACTGGACTGCCTCCGTCATGTATAGCCTTGAAACAATTTCCATCAGTCTAAGATGGCCTCCACTGTATATTAAGTGGATATTCCGTTCAGCAATGACTCGACCCAATTCTTGTGCTGCCTCTATGTATTTTGGTTTAGTACCCACACTGGTACCGCAAAACACACAAATGGTTTCAACTCGTCTTCTTGAAGTGGCTTCCATTTTCTCTCGTTTACTTGGATGTATATTTGAATGTGTTGAGGTAGAGAAATATCGAGCTGAATTTATAGTACTTAAAAAAAGATGAGTAATAATTGTACTAATACTTTTCACCGAATGGTAGTTAGCTAAACCACAAAAGAGGTCACGAGAAGTCAAAAGGTCACTGGATCCTGTCTACGAATACAACAAAAGAAATCGTGAAATGTCAAGAAGTCGTGGATTTTATCCACGAAAATAAAAGAAAATACCAAAAGAAGTCCTAAAAGGTCAAAAGTTATGGATCATGTCCAAGAAAATAACAGAAAATAACAAAAGAAGGCAAATCAAAGCAATAATTAAAGCAAAGGAATTGTGTACTCAATACGCCTCTTGTTTGGCATAAGTTCATTAGGATGCGTCTCATGAATTATTCTTTTACTCTGCCACCACTAATGAATTAGCTCTCATCTTCGTGATTGTCAAGCATCATCCCCTCTGTCTTAAAATGCCATGTCTTCGCTTTTACCTACCAAAATAACACACAAAATAAAAATTCTACGACATGTATACACAAAACATGAAAATAGAAATCGTAACAAAGTGTTTGGGTTGCCTCCCTGTTAGCACTGAATTCATCGTCTTCAGCTAGACATGACCGAAATCCATCTGTCAATGTGTCTTCAATGTCATCCTCAGTGCTTCTGCCACATTTTGATCTTTGCTGCTTTCTTTTTCTCTTTTTTTTTTCTTCTTTGAAACCTGCAAACACAAAACAATAGAATAAAGACGTGTGCATGTAACGTATACACATACATGTGCAGAGATACTCCCTGTTCTTGATGGGTGAGGCCATCATTGTGCTCATCGGCGTCATGTGTTCCTCATGTCGGTTCTTCTCTTCTGTTTGAAACCTGCAAACATAGAACAAACACAAGAATTGCAAGTACGTTACGTGTATGCATGTTGATGGACACGGATGACTCTCTTGGAGAGCTGTTATCCATCTTGAAGGAGTCTGATAATTACGCAAATCCGCTGACGAAAACCTTTCCTCAGCATTGTTGAGTTTCAATCAAGTCCCAAGAATCATCAATCATGCATAAAAACGAGTGAATACACATCAAAGGAGGTGCGGAATAAACTCATATTGAACGGGTTTTGATGAAATGAAGAACAAGTTGCGTTTTTGCCTCCCTCCAAGCTCGGCAATAGCTTCCTCATGCAGTGGACTGCTCGGTTGGGGGCTGTTTTGAGGCTCCAATAATCGGCCATGAAAGACTCCATGGAAGCTCAAAGCTTCAAGCTTTCCAAGCTCACAAATTCGTTTCCCTATCACCATAATATAACCCATGTGTGTGCTAGCACTACTCTTCTTCATTTGCTTCTCAAAATTTCGGTCAAACCAGAAATTTTTGGAGAAGAAATCGGCAGTGAAGTCGTGAATGAGAGGGAGAAGAAAAGAGAGGGAAAAGAAGAAGACCGTATGTCTTGCATGTGAGAGAGAGAAGATAAAGCTTTAATATATATGTTTATTATATTTACCAAGTAAATTAAATAAAACATATATATTACTTTAATTCAAAAGTCAAAAAGTAAAAAGAAAATGTTGCTTTTTCAACTTCTACATCAATCACTCAAATCAAGTGACAACATGTCATATCACTCAAAGTGACATTTGATTTGACGCTTGATGTGACTAGCGATTTGACGCACGATTTGACTTGCGTGCCGCACTCGAATTCGAAATGCGAATGCGCTCGCAAATAATCCCGGGCTCGGGTTCGCTAATTCCAAATTAACGAATTTTTCGTCGCGTCGTAATTAAATGATTACGCCTAGCGAAATCACTATTCATATCGCTAACGAATTAATTCTAAATTAATTCGTTCGCCCGAATTAAAATCTAATTTTAATTCCGCGTCGAAATCCAATTTCTAATAATATATGAAATATATTATTTTATAGATTAATTCCAAATTAATCGTTCTCTCTCTTTAATTAATATTTTATCCCAGATAAAATATCTCCGCAATTAATCACAGATTAATTTTCTCTCTCTTCTAATTAATCCTAGATTAATTAAGTGCGAGTTATACATCATCGGTGAATCTTCAGGAAGCGACCCATTAGATCTCCGGATATGTTGGCAGTAAATACGGTCGTCGGATTATCCGATCGCGTAAGTACCTCGTACTACGTTTATACCGATTTACAAGACAAGGTTGGATTCTAGCAAAGCGCCATGCCTACCCAATTCTCCAGAAATATTCTTACAGGA
Organism: Zanthoxylum bungeanum; assembly: GCA_019454045.1. Classification (NCBI taxonomy): domain Eukaryota; kingdom Viridiplantae; phylum Streptophyta; class Magnoliopsida; order Sapindales; family Rutaceae; genus Zanthoxylum; species Zanthoxylum bungeanum. Next base: position 3,528 of record SKCR01045572.1, on the reverse strand, counting down.
ATATATAGATCTGTATCAAGCGTATTATACCGTAGTATTGTGTATATCGGCCCAGTATCGGATAGTCACGTGCTAAGGCTGGGGCTGGATAAGTGTATGCCCCGTCCGAAGCACATGTCGGATGTCTGGTAACTAGTCTCTATAATCGGATATTCATGACCTGGTCACAATATCCTGATTGGTTGCGCAACACTTAAGAGCACTAATACCATATCCTGCGTGACATCATCTCCAATATGACTGAAGTGATACTTACGTCTTGACATCACACCCAATACACTACGACTCTCTGATAAACCCAGAAGTGGTGTACGCAAGAACCGGTTAAAGCCATGTACCACCAAGACCAAAGTCTATCGATTATCGTAAGTATTAGCGATGCAAGTCTCAGGTTAAGACTATACACACCTACCTTGATTTCGGCCTCCCATAGACACATAGTCATAATACCAATGGGATTCCGAGGGGTCTATCCAGAGCGAAGCTGTTTCTCGTACCATCGGTGAAACACGACCTCCTATCGCACTTGCATAAGGATCCAATACTTATATATATGAGAACTATGTCGTTGTGCCCTCACAACGCGCACAAGTGCAATACTAGCCTATTCCGCATTATCGATGTCCTGTCTCGATAATACTCCGGCTAGGGATATTTAATGATTAATCCTTCGGGGATTGATACTGTCTCATATCATTCTCAATCCAGGAACTAATCATATGGACCTCTCTTCATTTATACATTTATGGTGATCTGATCACAAATGATGAGAGTGCAATTTCCTTGTCACATAGTTAATTTGTACAACAACACCGTGATCTGTAAAATAGTGACGCTATGGGTCATTTTGTCCAACACATGTATGCATGGATGAATTTCATATCCCATTGGGTTAAGTCTTCCACCAATTCTCTTGGTGACTGCTCAGTCTTCTCTCCCTCAGGCTAAATACAGCTTCAGTCTGTTTACATCGATCGACTCGGTGAACTCATTCTCTTTTAAATTTGACAGTCTCACTGCCCTGTTTCCCATTGCTGAATGACTATACTGTCTTTTCTGCTTACTTCTTCCGAGGATTCCCCGATGGTCTTTCCATTCTGATTGTAAAACTTTCTGTTATCGGCTATACCGGGTATGGTCAACCTGGTCACAACATTAGTCAGAACTTACAACATCTCAATAATTTCAGTTACTTTAATCTCCAATTGATCCAGGCAGGATCTCTCGTTTGCTAATTTGCTCATGTTGACTGACGGTCTCTTGACGAGTCTCTTTGCTTTCCTACCCAACGGGAATCTATGATGGCTTTTAAGACACAAAATGGTTAACATGATGCGTGTATGCATGAAATGCGTGAGATGCATGTGATGCGGAAAATACATATATAAGTTGGCCTATCATCATTTTAAAGCATTCAATCACATCATTGCGCGGTGCAAACTTGTCCCTTTTGAAAATGCCCAATAAGTTCATACTTTTGCGATAACATAACTAAACAACTTCAAATGATAAGATGCCCAAATACAAAATGGCCCATCGGCATTTTAGAAGCTTTTGGCCCAATTATCAAAGGACACGAACTCGTTCCAGTTTAAATGGCCCAACCAGTTCATATCTCTTGACAAAAAGTCCAATTGAATCTAAATAACGATGGTCCCAAACAAGCATAAAAGAAATGATTTCTATGGGTCATACAACTAGGGTTCGCATGTAGGTTTAAACGAATGTAAAGAAAGGCTCTCGCTGACGAAGGATTGCCCACAACTAGGACTCCCCACTCAAGGGTTCAAATGACCAAGTGAACGCACATTTTTTATACCTTACGGTACGTGCCAACGAGTTATGGTGTGTGACTAACTGTCGAATGGACTTCCCGTTGTAGATTCCCCAGAGGGAGGGTGGAGCGAGACTCTCTTAAGTACCAAAGCCCCTTAGGCTCTTATCGCTTAGTGTCAGGAATAAACAACGAGTCCTCCAAACTAGTCTGTCACAACGAGCTACAAGTAATGATTATCTCGGTGCCTTCGCAGCTTTTCCTTATGAAAAGGTAGTGACTGAAGGAAGACACCAAACCATCACCTAGCCTTAAAAATGCCTTTGATTAAACTCCCTAAACCCACTGTAGACATGGTTAATTTAAAGCACAAATCACAAACATTACAAGACATTATTTCGGGGCCGATTCTCTTGTCCCAGTGGAGTCGCCAGACTGTAGGACACAGAAAATGGGTGACGCTGTTCCGGGTTCGCGGCCTGGTTGGGAGTACGGAGTAGCCCGCGGGGGACTAAACCGGAGAAATAAAATGGAGTCGCCACCTGGTGTGAACCGGAAAAAATGATTTAAGGCCGCACTCACCCCTCGCAAGGGAAGACCTCAAACCGTTGGGTTCGGAATGGTCCCTTACTTATGCCACTTGTAATGAACGGATTCGTGCAATAATTTAACCAAGTCTACTCAATAATCATGCTCAAGGGTACTTAAATCTAACATGCTTTCATCCAAATAACTCCACGCAATGTAACACAACGAGCATATTGAACCATTAAATCAACATGTATAAATCATTATCCAAACACATCATAAACTAATAACATGCATGAGGAACAACCTAAATATTCTTTAACAAATAAATAACAAACTAAATTAAGCCATGCTTTAAATAATAAACGAATAACCTAAAGATTATAACATGCTCAAATACAAGGTTTGGATGAAACGAAATACGTGTGTCTCTCAAGTGATACGTGGCATTGTGGGCGTGGGTCATGGGAATCTTGGTTTGTTTTGTGAAATTATTTGGTGGAAGATGGAAAAATGGGTGGCTTTCACGTGGGTGTGTATGGGGAGTGGAAAATGTGGCATTTGTGAACCGGGCCGACGATAAATTTAAAATTGAGACCGAATGAGCGAACCCGAAGCTTGAACAAGCGAACCAAATCCAATAAAAATGTCAATTCTTCACCCTTCCCTTCCGACGACCGCTTTCCGCGACTTCCGCAACTAAAAAGTAGTGCCTCCATTCGAGGCTCATCATTGGGCTGATATGCAAAAATGCAATGCCTACAGTTGGTATATATGGAATCCATTTCGGACTTCATGGCACTTTGCCATAAAAGGAGTCGATACCTTGTATCACTTCCTTATTCGTAGTCGGACCATATTCCTCAATAAGATTAATATCTACATGAGGTGAGATCAGAAACCCATACCTTCCAGGTTGTTTTCTGACTCTCCCTGACATACGCGGTTCTTGTGTATTCGAAGATTGTGGTACAATTTCATCCCTGATGAACTGTTCATGTTCCGTAAGGGATTAGTGCCATGAACAGTATTACTCCAATTTTCATCCAGTTCTACTTCCCTCCCACTTACCACTGCATTTAGGAATTCCTTTTCGAGGAAAACCGCATGGAGATCAATAATTATATTGTTCTCTTGTGAGTTGTATAAGTACTATACTTTGGTTTCCCTAGGATAACCAATTACAAATGAGCACTTATCCAATTTGGGTTGAAGTTTGGTATCAT
>SKCR01045571.1:0-47110 GCA_019454045.1 Zanthoxylum bungeanum | reverse complement strand
AAAACCAGAAATCCTAGCAAAGAAGATAATAATTTTTAATAAATTACAAGATTATATGTTTTATAATGTAGGAATTTCTGGCTAAAGCCTTTTTGGGTTTCTGGGTTTTTCGCCTTTCTCTTTCCAATGCATCAAAATTACCCAAAGAAATATATATATTTTTCTTTGTAGACAAAAGAGATTGAGAGATTGAGAGGACCTGGATGGAAATTAGAGAAAAAAAAAAATTCAACACTTAACTCGGAAAAAAAAAATTAGATTAATTTTTTTTTGTTCAAAGTTGGTATATGGGTTGTGTTGTGTGTGTTAACAAAGCTAAGAATGAGAGTTATTTGCGGATCAAAATTTGCGAGATGCCATAGATTATATTGTTACAGCACAATGGTTGTTTTTTTTTTTTAGTTGTCTTCATTTTTGTGTTCAATATTTTATTAATGGCTGCTGACACAGTCATGGCTCTTTCTTTTCTTCACTACCATTTTTTCTTTATCTTGAAAAAACAGACTGGCTGTTAGTTAAGGTAAGCAATAACATCCAGGTCCCTATTTGTTTTTTTTGTTCTCAAGTAAAGATATAATTTTCTTATTTGTATCAAATGAGAAACCATGACAGTTTAATCGAAAATCGGTTTAATCAGAAATAATTTGAGATTAATAAAAAATAATAAAATTGACATTGAGAAAAATTAAATACAAAATTCATCTCTAAAAATCTTCTAAAAATAACCCATTTATGATTAAAAAAACTACATAATTTAAGAAACTTTAGTTAATTTAATATTAATAGAGACAATTTTGATACAATTAGGAAAATTTATCCTTATTTCAGAAAACGTAATAAATTAAGGATATTTATATTATTATTCTAATAATAATCTTTTAAATTGAAACGTATTCTCACTATTTTTCATCATTTCTAATATAATCATTCTCTTTATTCACATAAAATAATTAATAAAAAAAATATATTGAAAAATGAAATCAGATGAATTTTGGGAAATTGAAAATCAGTTGATTAATCGATCATAATCTCTCAAAAATTGATTTTAGTTTAAAACAGTCAAAATCGATTGGATCAAATCACTCAAATAATATTTATGATTAAGCAACAAATGATCAACAACTAATCGTGGAATAAATAGTATAGTGGGTAACTAGGGATGGCAAAATCCGGATCGAAAGCATTTTGGTGACCCCGGGTTCGGTTCCGGACCCGGGTAATATACACGGGTCCGGACCCAGGTCTACCCGGTCCGAATCCGATACCGATTTATTTTTTATTTTTATTATTTTTAATTGTATTATTTTATATTTATATTTGGATTTGTCAATTTTTTTAGTTTTATTTCATTTCTTTTATTTTTTTTAATTATATTCTATTATATTTTTATATATATGTATATTATTTTGTATTTTTCATTATATTTTAATTTATTATATTTAATTTATATTATTTTTTTCGAACCCGGATCTATCCGGGCCGGACCCGTGCGATCCCGGGTCCGGATCCAAATTCGCCCGGCTCCTAATTTTTAAGACCCGAGATCAGATATTTTAATCCCGGACCCGAATCGTCCGAGTCCATGCGGATCTGGGCCGAGTCCGGGTCAGCTTGCCATCTCTATACTTTTAATGAAGATGATTGAAATACCTTCTTTTGGTTTTTATATGAAAGCTTTCATTACATTTAGCTTTTGTATACATACGGAACAATCCAATTATTGGGTTACATATGATTCAAATGAAGGGAAAATTATCCCCCAAAAAAAAAAATTGTTGGAAAATGAAGGGAAAATTTGCATATTTTTCTATTTTTGAGGCACAATTTTAATTGGAACCCACATATGAAACGATGAAGTCATAATAATTCGAATTTTTCTCCGTGGGTACTTCGAAATTGTATATTGATACACTCAAAATGATGCTCTGATGAATGAGAATTTATCTCACAAAATGTACTCATTGAGAAAAAATAAAGGAAATGAAAGGTATCCCACATATAGTATATAACTAAGCTTAGAAGTGCTTATATATATATTATGGGGTGGTAAGAATCTATGGACAGAGGCTCTTACTCGCATGCCTGCAGGGGGTTCAAATCACAATCAGATTCGGGATTGATCCGCCTTGAACCAATGTGCGTCCGCACATCTTGCCCACACGAATGCAGCCTAAATCAAGCTAGGCTAGCGTTAGCCTGGGTTTTGCTATTTTTTCCTTTAATTTTTTGGTGGGTTTTCATATTCTGTAATAACAACTAACCATTATATGTCATAATTTCTCCTATTGAATATAATAATTCAATGAAGAATTAATCCAATTAAATTCATTTTATGTTATGAAATTGGAAAGGTTTTCTTGTCTTTCAATATATAAATAAGACCTTGGTTTTTCGTTTTCCATGATCAAAACCGAGAGATTGGCAGAGCTATTTTCTTTCTTACACCAAACCGAGAGCAACAAGACCAAATTGAAGAACATCATAGACACCAAAACCTAGAGCATTATTTGTACAACAGACCGAGATTTTTTCACAAAATCAAGGCTTATTTGACACCAGGCCGAGAGTCACTTTGCTTTCAGATCAAGCTCAACGCACAACCGAGTTTGTTTAGGTAATTTGGTAGTACTTTAAAGTTACATGTTACCATTTTATCGTGGGAAACAGATGTCGGTTTGATCCCAAACACCGTTGTGGGCGGCGAATATATTTTAAGGAGACTATTCTTAACAAGACTCAACAATTTTCTTATTTTAAGTTTTGTTATACCTTTTTTGTAATTGTATTGTCTCTACACTGTAATTATTTATGTGATTGCTATTGCTAAATTTATCGTATACTCATTTATATCAATCTTAAAAAGGATTCTTCTGAAATGTATGGTTCAGATTCAGCACAATCAAGGTTCTATCCTGATTATGGCCAGAATGGTTGACTTGAGGCAGAAGATGACAATATGTCATGTTGTGTGTGCGAAAGTGTCGCAAAGGAAGTTGCTAAATTAAATACCAATTAGATTACTTAGCTAAATAATCTGGTGCGTGAGCACAACACATACATGGCAATAGAGAATGCTAGATTATTTGTGATGTTGGAACGCTCATTGAACATGTGGCTGAGCTAAAGGCTTTTCAGACTAAATCATTAGATTTGAGTCAAGTGACACATTTTTGTGTCTGCCAAGACAATCATGACGGTGCAAAATGCACATATCTTAAAAGATTGTAAAAGTTATATGTGGTATACAAAGTTCATTTTGGACAACAAAATGATGAAACCAATGATGGTCAGCGAATAGGTTTGGACAATGTAGGATGTTACATATGCTAAGGAATTATTATATGTAAAAATGTCATGTTAGAGAAACCTTTCAGGGGTGGTTTATTGTGGAACTGAGATGATATATCAAATAAGAAAATACCAATGAATTTGGGTATTGAAAAGGTTCAGCTTTGTCAAAGTGATGTAAAAGCTAAATTTCAAATATCAATAAAATCGTTTATTTTTATTGAATTGGAAATATTTTAATTATGTATGTGTACAAACTAACTAAATATACTTTGACACAATTATGACATGGAAGTTACATAGCATATGATATTTTATATATTTGAAAAGTGTATAAAAATCATAATAATGAAAATGAGACAAAATGCATCAGAATGTTTATTACCGAAATAGAAACGGGCTCAAGAAGCCAACATGGTAAAATACATCATTAAGGATATTTCTGTCACAATTTTTTTTCCTGACAGAAGTAGATCTAGAAATCTTCAACTCAAAGAATGATGGATTGATACTAGAACTACTAGATATGTGTGTTAACATAAGAGGTAGTTCACTTCTTTTAAACCCACGAGAAATTGAGAAAAGCTATTTATGGGAAATTCAATCTCTTCAAAACAGAAGGTCAAGGAAATGTGATTCTGGAAATGACTTCCAAATAGGAATTAACACTAAATAATGGTTTGTTTATTTTTGAAATTCAGAAAATTTGGTGTCGAGATCACTTTTGAACAAACCATGGTTTCTGGGTGGTGTCTGAAATAGACTCGGTAGTTTCGTCCAAAAACAGAATGTATGTGGGCAAATGATATGTTTTTGATGGGATATTTATTCCAAAGATGAATGAGAAATATCTTCTACTTATTTGTTTGAGTCTTTTAATCAATAGCATGCTAGATTAGGACATGTTTAATTATTTACGTAAGTTAATTAACATGAAGCATATTCTTATATTCCAAATTGATTCTAAATATAAATGTGAATCATGTGTTGAGGAAAAACTAACTTAGTCGTCATCTCAAACAATCAATAGAAACACTGAATACTTGATCTAGTCCACAAGTGATCTATGTGATTTTAAATCCATTAAAACAATGGGTGGTAATAAATATTTTATTACCTTAAGTGATCAATGCAATGCTGATAAGTTACCTCAGAACATGTGGGGTGAAGTTATTTTATCAACTAATTACCTTTTAAATAAGGTACCACGGAAAAAGCAGGAAAACCTCGTATGAAATGTGGAAAGGTAAAATACCTTCCTATAAATTTCTAAGAGTATAGGGGTGTCTTGCTAAAGTGGTGATTCCTCCACCAAAAAATGTGAAGATATGATCAAAAATTATTTATTGTATTTTCATCAGATATGTACATAACTACAATGCTTATTGATCTCTTGTGCATGAGTCATCTACGATAGATATGTTAGGGTTGGTGCTCGGAGTGCCAATTCGATCTGATTACGATTAGATCGAAACTAAATATGTTTTAGTGATACGTGTATATTAGACAAAGACCCTAAGATTTATAATATAGTGCGCAGTTACAACGTAGTTTGTAATTGACATTGGTAAGCACACTATTAGATGTATATCCTAAATAAAGTTCCTGGTCAAGATTTACTAACACGGGTCGGTTAGTAAAATCCATTGAGACCAGTACATGTCGTATATCGTGACTTGGTCCGATGGTTTATCCCAATGAACCATGAGTCTCAGAAGACTCGTATAGACATATAGGTGTTTATTTGATAAGACATTGAACGACTCACTGAAGATTTCCTAATAGATGGTACACCAACGTCAATAGGAATCTTCTCGAGTTGAGCGAGCATACTGGTTCTTTGACTTGAAATACCACAGTGGGATATATGAGTTATCCTCCACACTTTGATGGCAGTCACGTCACCGATCTATTCATGATCAGACCTCCGCCTGTTCATTGGGTGTGGACTGATGCTTATGATATCTAGTGCGTATCAAGATAAGATTTATCAGTCCTGTGTACATGGCATATGCATCCTCACGTGTTTACGATCTAGTAAATCCATGGCCGTGGTATAACTTCGGAAATCAGTTCCGAGTGTTACTTAGAGATCGTAAATTGAAAGTCGACTATTTATACCGAATGAGTTTGACGTTCTCATCTATACCCCATGTATAATATGGATTGCCTGTGACGGAGGGATTATACGTATGCAATGACATCGGCTTGTATAGTTTAGCTAGATTATCTGTGGTCGTCATAATTCATGAGTGGGTGAATTATGGACACGAAATTGGATTTCATGACGGAAAACCTAAACTTAGAGAGTCCCACAATATGAAGTGTACTCGTTGAGCACTTGGGCAACGCGATATGAATAATACGGATTATTCATAATACTTCACCGGATTAAATGAGTTAATACGGATCGTTTAATCAGTTAAACGATAACACATGCTTTAGGGGATTTTTTCCGATAATAATTATTGTGTATTTGTATTTGATACATAATACGATTAGATACGCATTAATTATTTGTCAAATGAGATTTTGACACATGCCATAAATATATGTATTTGTTATTTATTGTAAATAAAAATACATATATAATAATAATTATATTAATTGATTATTTGGATATTTAATTGTTAAATATTTGAATAATTAATTAATTAATTAAACTTTTTCATAAATGTTATGAAATTTGTTTAATTATTATTAGAACACATGACATGATTTAATTAGGCTTAAGTGTGCAAATTTGATTTGTCCACATTAAAGCTCATATTATCCTTATTTTAATTTAATGAAATTAAAATACAAATTGGACAAATTTGCCCCTATAGTGTCAGTCATACATATTTAAAAGAAAAAAAAAATTTCTTCTTCATCCATTCCACCACCATAGCCAAAACTTGTTCTAAAAGAAGCCCTAAGATTGTTTTGATCAAACCATGAAGAAAACAAAGGAAAGTTCAAGAAAAAGTTTGGGATTTCAAGAGATTAAAGGTAATCTACTAAATCCTAAACTTGAATTTTAGTTTCATGTTTTCTTGAATTCTTATAATGGTTCTAGGGTTCCTTAGTTTCTTAAATTTTGGGGCTTTTGATGTTGGTTGATGGATTTGTAATTTTAAAGCATGTGTGAAGTAATTTTGGAAGTAATTAGTGTAATTATTGTCCAAATTATTCATTTGATGACATGTTTCCATTCTAGAGTGTTATGACCACTCTTGTAATGCCTAGAATTGTTCTTAGGTTGTTCATATGTGGTGACTTGAATTGGTGTTTTGATTAATTGATTAATCTTGAAAAATTGGATTTAAAGCATGAAAAATCATAAATTTCGGTTCTGGATCAGATCTGTGCAAAATGGAAATTTTTTCATGAAACTAATGTGTTATGAATGTATTGGATGTGTTTTGGGAGTTGAAACAATTACCAGAAAATGTTTCGGAGTTGAAATAAGCGGCGTTACCGGGTGACTTTGAGCCAACCGGGTGACGACTGTCCAAACAGTGAGTTCATCACTGTTCGGGCAGCCCATGAACTGCCCTAACACTATTGGGGCTAACATGGGCAGTCCCCATAAGTGTTGGGTGGTCGGTTCGGTCAAAAACGCGTTTTAGGCCATTTTACGGAAAAACATTTTTCGTAAAAGTTTCTCGACGTTTCATATATATTTATGTGGTTATTTGATATCGAATAAATATGTTTAGGTGAAATATGAATAAATTATTCATATTAGATATTGAATAATTTATTCGGTATTTTAAAAAAGTTTTAAATTACGATTTCACCCGAACCGCGCTTCCGCTGCACCCTTCGCCCAAAACCCCAACAAGATATTCACTAGAATACGGTAATGTAATTGAGGAATGCATCGTTCTTTGAACATGATTTCCTTGTAAATTTAATTCAAATTTAAGTGTGCACAAACGAACACATGAGGTTATCATTGAAAATAGTCATGACTAATAACGAGAAGAAGTTTAAGAAGATGAATAAGAAATTAAGGTTGAACAAAGGCATAGCAAAATGAGCTAGAACATGAAAATCATTTGGTCTAGATTTTCTGGTGTTTTTCTAGAAAATGAACCTCAAAGTTTCAATGAAGTTATAAGGTCAACATATGATACTTTTTGAAAAGATGCCATTAACTGTAAAGTTGAATCCATTTTACATAATCATACTTAGGGGTTAATAGATCTTCCTCCAAGATGTAGACCTTTAGGGTCTAATCGGATTTTCAAGAGGAAAATGAAAGTCGATGGCTCAATTGATAAGTACAAGGCTAGACTTGTAATCAATTATTATAAGCAACGAGAAAGTCTTGATTACTTTGATACTTATTCTCCGGTAACAAGAATAAATTCCATTAGGATGATAATAACAATTGCAACTCTACGGAAGCTAGAAATTCATTAAATGGATGTGAAAACAATTTATGAATGAAGATTTAGAAATGTACATGGAACAACATGAAATTTTGTAGTTCCAGGATAAGAGAAGAAAATATGTAAATTGGTAAAGTAGTTATATAGCTTGAAGCAAACACCGAAAAAATGACATGAAAAGTTTGATCATACGTTGATAACAAATGATTTTAGAATCAACGAATGTGACAAATGTATGTATGTCAAAGAAACATAAAATGGATTTATTATCCTATATTTTTGTATACTGATGACATGCTCATTGTTAGGGGTGATGATATAATGTTTAAATCTGTCAGAAATTTATTGAAATCTAAATTTTACATGAAAGACATGGGCTAAGCGAATAGTATTTTAGGAATTAAAATTTCAAGCACCACTAATGGTCTCATTCTTACTCAATCTCATTATATGGTTATTCTTCTCCAAAGAACATCAGCAAGCTTCTCTGCCTTCTACGATCTTCCCAACCATTAACCTCTTCACAAGTTATTCAGCACTTTCTTCAATCTTCCCAAGTAAGTTCTTCTCTGATTACCTTTCTTTTTGATGCGTGTTATGATTTCCATAATGTTGGATGTTGAATGCTTGTATTGGTGTTCTGGGATTTGGGGGTTTTCTGTGGTAATGGGAATATGATGGGTGGGTTGACTCATGAAGTGATATGTATATCCTGATTTAGTGATATGTATATATTAGACGAAGACCCATGATTTACAACATAATACGCAGTTACAACGTAGTTTGTAATCGACATTGGGAAGTGTCACCATAAGTTGTATATTTTAAAATAAAGTCCTGGTCAAGATTTACTAATACGGGTCGGTAGTAAAATCCGCTGAGACCAGTATATATCGTATATCGGACTTGGTCCGATGATTTTTCCAATTGAACCATGAGTCTCGGTAGAGTCGTATAGACGTGTAGATATTTATTTGATAAACACTAAACGACTCACCGATTCTAATTGTCTATCCCTTATAGGTTTTGGAGATCCGTTTTTACAATCGTTTGTAAAAATCAATAATTTATATTGAGGATTTGCTCCTCTGGCACACCCGTGCTCAACTTAATTTTTGGAGCCAACAAAATATAATATATTGTTTGTTTAATTCGAGATAGGTGCTTAGGTAATGAGATAATTAATGTTACCGAAATCTTCAGTTGTGAGATTAAATAGAAATAATATAAAAACACCAGGGATCATCATGTTATTAACCTAATCATGATTTTGTTAGGACGACGAAATCTTCAACGACATCGAACTCGCAGACGTGAGATGCAATAAGAAGAAAGAAAATTGAAACTCCCAGCAACTGACACGTGGCTGCATGTCAACTTCTGAACGGGATTGCCGCCAAATTTTAGTGGGCCAAATTTATATATATTTATTTTTAAATAACGAATCTTGTACTTCAGTTTATTGTGAGATTTTATAATATTTAAAATAAGAATTCTTTTTTGGAACTAATCGTTGTATATATTTTTCATATTTTGTGAAATAATTTTGGGAAATTTATACAACTAACTAAAAAATATACTTATTTGTTAAAATGAGGCACCACGTTTGTCATTTGCATTTCTAGCCATATTTTGGAAATTTTGGATTCTCCTAAATACACACCAAACTTGGTGTAGAATTTAGAGATCCGAAGTCAGAAATTTTTAAATTTTTATTTATTTTTATTTTTTATTCAATACTTCCGATCTACGAAGTTTGAAAAAATATCTATGAAACCGAGCGTTCCTTATTTGTTCTACTATAAAAAACATAAATGTCTTTTTATTTGATATGATATTGATTTTTATACTGAACGAAATAGTTAATGATTTTTATTGATACATAAGATTTTTACATATAAGTTCGAAAATACAGATCAAAAATATCAATTACTAATACATCAAATTTGTTTACATAAGTTGAAATCACAGTTGACTTTGATTTTGGCTAAGATGAGTCATGCATGAACATTTATTGTGTCCACGTTCGCCACATCGACCGTATATGACTTGCACTGTTTGTTCACACTGTGATGATTTTCTATTTGTTTTCAATTGTCCTACCGAAACACTCATTTGGTGGCAATACATTCAAACCTGCATTGAAAATCATTAGAAAAATTATTTTTGAATGTTTTTCCAATGAACAAAGAAAAAATATTATACCTGATAACTCTTATTGCAATACTCAATTAGATTGGTCACCAACATGATGAATAATTTTCGCATACGCAGCACGAATGGTGGCCATTGTGTATATCTTACTCCAAGGACTAGAGCGTTTGATTCTAGTAGTCGTACATACTGCCAATGCGCATGTGCACAGAGAAGTTTTTCTAAATCAAACTTTCTGTACGTACACGTCTTCTCCCTTATGTTGACAATTTCAATTCTTTCTCCACCACATACCTCAAACTCATAGTGACCAGCTGGTGATACAAACATTAGATGTGATTTCACTATACGTTTCTCTATTTTTACATACGCCCACAGGGTCAACGGAGTTACAGTATTTTCTGCTGATTCTCTCTTATCAAAAAATCATCTCTGAAGGGTCATCCTAATGTAGTTAAGTAAACTAAGCACCGAAAGTGCTTGGGTCTCTTTAAGCAATGCATTCATACTTTCAGCAATGTTTATTGTCATCATCTTATATCTTCTGCTTGAAAACTCTAACCTTGCCTATCTATTGCACTCTAAAGACTCTTCTAAATACATTATCGCGTCTGCATTAATCTGCCAAAGTTTTTGAAGTTTCACATTAAAGTCTTGACGTCTATACGACTTGGCAGCAGCAAAGTAGGTCATTATAAAGTTGTTTATATATTTTGGTCTCATCCTAAACCTAACTTTAAGGTTCATAGACATGTGGTGGATGCAAACACCATGAGAAACTTCAGGGAAAACTATCATAATAGATTTCTATATATTTCTGTGTCGATAGATCCGCCACATCTCCTATGCAACCACGGAGTTTGGTCATAAACCAAATCCATGACTGATCTTTTTCGGAGTCCATAATACCAAATACCAAAGGATTTATTTGGTTATTTCCATCATTGGCAGCAGTAATAAACAGTGATCCCCTATACTTGCTTTTCAAAAAAGTTTTATAAAGTGTTATTACTGGTCTTATAGACGATAAAAAACCCCAAATACTTTGACTTATTGCAATGAAATAATAAAGAAACCGACCTTCCTCATTTATATGTAAATGAGTAACTGTCCTGGGATTAGTACCTTGCAAGACATGTGAATACAATGACATCAATGTATACGACTCTTCTGCAGAACCTTAGACAGCTTGTCTTGCAAACTCTCTAGACCTTAATGCTTGGTTGTATGATAATTGGACCCCATACTTAGATTGAATATCACTCACAATATATCATGGCTTAACGATTCGGTTGGCATCCAAAAATTTACCAATGATAATGTCACCAACAACCAGACTATCAATACGGCTACCTCTGAAATCAACATCATCAGAAGTGCAGATCTGTGTCTTCACGTACCTAATTACAATCCAGTTCGATTTTTGGACTCCATAAATGCTATGTGCCCACACTTTCCAGCCACAAGATTGATCAGTATAGCGAGCTTCAAATCTTGTTGTCGTCAACTTACTTACTGTGGTTTTAAAGTGTCTTTTTTTACAGTAATCAGAGGCAATTCTCTACGCAACTCAAGTTTATAGGAGTAGCATTTACCTACTCCTATTTCGTCCTCATCTAATGTTGATATATTAGTGTCTTAAGGCATATTCGTCATAGAAATGATAGGAGTGAGACATCGAGATACATCCGGTCGAATATTCATGGAAATTTCTCGAAATATTATTGAAGGACCAACCATATCACCTCCAGCAAACACACTAGTCGCCCATGACCCCTGGACATTTTCTTCATCTCTACCAGTTGTATAATTATCCTAGAGAGCTTCATCTGACACATAAACTGGAACTGAATTGCTGACCATATTACATCTCGACGAAGAACGATCTTCAGATTGTTGACCATCACTAGCAGTAATCTTATCCCAACTCAAATATACCTCGACCACACTACCTTGTCGAACGACATTTGAGTGTAAATTTAAAAACACTCCCAGTCCTTTTGACTAAAAATTTTAATTACTAAACGTCGC
Source organism: Zanthoxylum bungeanum (assembly GCA_019454045.1). Taxonomy (NCBI): domain Eukaryota; kingdom Viridiplantae; phylum Streptophyta; class Magnoliopsida; order Sapindales; family Rutaceae; genus Zanthoxylum; species Zanthoxylum bungeanum. Next base: position 35,258 of record SKCR01045571.1, on the reverse strand, counting down.
TGTGAATATGACGACATTAAACTTTCCATACTAACTTTGTACTCCATTTTACTTCTCTGTAACCACACATACAACATTTCCACTAACTGGTCACAAGTTGTGCTCGCAACAATTATCTCTAACAAAATAGATTCTCCCATGTATTCATCGCTACCATTATCTTATTTCTCCCAAGATCTCTCACTATAGAAGGTTAAAGGTATTTGTTCTATTTTAGACTTAGGAGAATATGAAGATACATTGGAAAATGGGTTGGCAAAAAAGGCTATATTTTTATAGTGAGAACAAATAGGGAATGTTCTTTTACACCAAGTTCGGTGTGTACTACGGAGAATCCAGATTCTCCGAAATACACCTCGGATACTGTGGTAGAAATACAAATGGCAAATATTTTGACTCATTTTAACAAATGAATATATTTTTTTGATTAGTTTTATAAATTTACCAATAATTTTCAGTACTTGCCAAACAAGATGATATCATGTGTAGGGGTGGCAAAACGAATCAACGAATCCAATTTGTATTGAATCCTAAACAAATCGAATCAAAATATGATGGATTCGTATTCGATTCGTTTATTAAACGAATCTTAATATCATGATTCGTATACGATTCGTAAACGAATCGAATAAGAATATTCATTTAGTCATAATATTATTCAATAACATAATTTATCATAATTTATTTACATTAACTTTTCATAAATATATACATATGAAATATGTAATTAATATATTTACTAAAAATACCTCACGAAATATCGACAATATTATTTTTTTATGGTAATTAGTCATAATTTCTCGAATCTTAATTGAAAAATAACAGCAACTAGTAAAATAAAATAATAAAACGAATCCTTAACGAATAAACGAATTAATCATATTCGATTCGTTTAATAAACAAATCGAATTGAATTGACTCATTTATTAAATGAATTCATTTTTTCAAACCCGTATTCACTTTAAAAGCGAATCGAATTGAACGAATAAACGAATCCTAACCCAAATTACCACCCCTAACCATGTGCCTCTAGTGTCCTTCTCGATTGCCATTGCTGGTGACAATGAGCTTACAAAAACTATAATGATTATTTTTGTATCTAAGCTTCTATCATTTACAGTGGGTTTTTGTTATTATTCTTTTGGAAAATTTTTGTGGAGGCACGAAAATGGACTTATGCAAAGAGAATGATAAAATAAAATATAGGCTTTTTATTTAGTTAAAGTATTTTATATTCAATTAATATTTATATTGCTCATGTCAGTAGTTGTATAGTAGACTTGGCCGCAATTCGATTCTGAACTAACTGTTCCGAACTGAAATCGTAAAAGAAAAAAGAAAAAATAAAAAATAAAAAAAAGGTAACGGTCACCTATTTTGACTGTTGGAGGCTTCAAAAAACTCGTGGTTGATTCGGCCAATATAATAAAAATTATTTTTATTTATGATTTTATTATAATTTTATACTTAGTTTATATATATATATTTTTTATGTATTTTGAATTATAAATGCTATTTTAAATGTCAAATTAATATTATTTAGTTAGATATGTTATTTTATTTAATTTTAAATACTTAAAAGTAAAAAATTTGAAAAACAAATCTGAATTTTTGGCGGATCTGGATATCCAAAGATCCGCATGGAGAATACCTACATGCAGATCCACATATTTTTACGGATCCATATTCATTAAATATAATGCGGATCCGGATCCCTAATTTGCCATCCATACTTGTAGTAGGGGTGAGAAAAATCGGTTTCGATTCCGGTTCCGAATGGAACCGATACCTACCCGGAAAAAATTGGTTCCTAATATTTTAAAACCGGAACCTACCCAATTAAATATGGTATCCTATTTATCGATTCCGGGTTATCCTATTTTCCATTTTTTCAATATATTTTTTTTATTTCATTTAAAAAAGTTAATAATTGATAATTGATTTTATTCCATTTGTTCAACATATGTTTAATTTGGTATTTGGGTGGGGTGAATGCACAATATTTAAGTAAGGGACTTGGACTTTCCATAAATTTTATAACAAAAAAATTTGATTTTATAATATGAAAATCAGTTCTAAAATTCGGTTCCACTTCCCACCACACTAGAATCAAAACCGAACCAAAAAAATCGATTCCTAATATTTTAGAATCGGAACCGACCCTCAAGAAATCGATTTTGATTTCGGAATCGAAAAATTGGTCTGATTCATTACGGTTCCAGGTAGAATCGGAACGGATGCTCATCCTTAACTTGTAGCCTAAAATATGAATTGCGTTCTAAATATATATTTTTTTTTGCCAACTTTAAGGACCCGTGCTAAGCTCAAACTTTTTTAGCAAGCCCAAGTCCTTTATGTAGGAAATTCTCTAAACATTGCATGTATTTATAGGGAATGAAATGATATAATCCTTTAAATGAGAAAGACATAACTCTTTAGATTGAAAGAATTCATTGGAGGGTAATTACCCTTAAAGGCTTTTACACATTGACATATTTGTACCTTTACAAAGACATCCTTCAATGTCTATAAAAATGGTCCTTAGGTATTCATTCATCATTGAATTCATGAATTCAATTTCCCATTTATTTTTATGCATTATTAGAGAATCTAGGATAACTAAGAATCAAAGAGAGTTTCCACCATTTTCAAGATTGAAGGAGTGTCTTTTTGATCAAGAAGCAACAACGTTTATTGGGAGAACGATAGCCAATAGATCTGTAAGTGCAATGAAGCGGGGCTAATAAGTTCTTAGGATAGAGATTTCTCGACTTGGTTTGGAGTTTTTCATCTTCTACATGTAATAATTTACAGGTTTTTCTAAGTCATTGTATTTGTATTGATTCATTGATTGCATGTTTAGTACTTATTAGAATTATGCATGAATGTTACATAATATACATATTTAATTGATTTACATCACATCCCGCCAACAATCTTAAGAACTTATTATCTTATATGTATTGTTTATTCTGGTTTATGCATGTAGTATTTCTTAGAAAATACGTTATGCACATGAAATTTACGTAAGGGTCTTCGAACGTCTGTCAAACGCATAAGAAACATATAGTGTTCTGTATTTTGATTTCAACGCGGTGACGAACGTCACTCAAACGCGAGCTCTCTGGAAGGGTTCATTCGAACGCGCTAACAAACACTACATGAACGTGAACTCTCTAAAAATATTCATTCGAATAGCTAAATGAACGTGACACTAACGCAAGTCATACCTGGATTATTTTCAGACTTGAATTAATTTTTGTATAATAAAATACATGATTTAGTGTGCATTGATTCATAGATTTAGATTAATCAAATGTCTAGTTAATTAACTTGTTAATTTTAATATATTGTATACAAAATTTAATTGTGAAACTTGGTAATATAGACATAAGTTAATTATAGGATAATTCAATTATCACATGCATGTACCTAGTTTACTATATGATAAATTTGATAAATTTAATCTTGTTCATTAATTGTTTCATACTTGGTTGAGACTTAAAAGTGTATCACGAAGACTTGGTCCGAGTTATACATAAGTAATTCCCTCTAAGCTTGACTGAATTTATATATATAATAGTTATACGTGTGTTTGAGAATTGAAGTATAACACTAAGATTGAATGCATAAGATTGTCCATTGAGAAAGTGATTAAGGAAATTATGACACCAAGATGATAATAACCTAAGAGAGTAGAGATTTAAGTGGTTACACCGGACCCCCTCGTCCTTTGGGAATTTTCCTTTGTTCACTTATCATAAGAATTTTTAGTCTCAAATTCGAGAACTTGTATTATTTGGTATTACTATCCAAAATAATAACAAATGGATTCTTAATATAACATATAAACCAAATCATAAAATTTATCATTGAGTATTTTTTCTTGTATAGACTTATTGATAACTGTTAAAAATTTACAGTTAAACATGGCTACTGGAAACATCACAGTACTAGCTACTTATGGAGAAAAGCCGGATAAGTTCGGTGGAGCAAACTTCAAATAGTGGCAGAGCAAAATATTATTATACCTGACCACACTACAGTTGGCTAAGTATCTCAAGGAAACTCTTTTGGGTCCTATGGAGGGAGAAACTGAAGGGGTTGGGCAACTGCGAGTTGAGGAATGGTCCTAAGGCGACTTCTTATACAAGAACTACCTTTTGGATGGTCTTAATAATACCATGTGTAATATGTACCAAGGCACAAATTGTGAAAATGAAACTCTCGGAATCTCTTGAAAAGAAATATAAAACAGAAGATGTCGGATATGATAAACTTATCATGGATAGGTTCTTGGACTATGAAATGATAGATTCAAGGATAATTATGGCTCAGTTGTGTGAACTATAGTTGATCATTCATGAAATATTAGATGAAAGAATGAAACTCTGTGAGACATTTGAAGTTACCACAATCATTGAGATATCGCCTCTATCATGGACGAACTTTAGGAGTTATCTGAAACACAAGAAGAAACAAACGAGACTTGAAGATTTGAGAGTTCGATTGAAAATCGAAGAGGATAACAGAAACTCCAAAAAGACTAGCTACAAGTCCATGGAGTTTAAGGACAATATAGTTGAGGGTGGAAAAAATAACAAAACGTGAAAGAACAGTTGATCCGATTCATCCCAAGCGAGCAAGAAGTTCAAAAGGAAGTGCTACGTTTGTGGAAAAAACAGTCATATGATAAAGACTGCAGAAATAAAATTTTTAGGAGAAAGGCAAAAAAAAAAATGAGGCACATGTCACTGAAAATGAGCTGATGACAGATGAGATCTCAGAGATGAACCTCTCAGCACTTATAATTTAAGCCAACTTGGTTGGAAACCTGAGAGAACAGTGGAAAGACACCGGAGCTACTCGCCACATATGTGCTGATAGTATGATGTTTTCGACATATCAAAAGGTCGATAATAGAGACCAATTGACCATGGGAAATTCTTCCACCTCCAAAGTGGTAGGACAAGACACAGTGATTCTGAAGATGACTTCCGAAAAAGAACTGACATTGAAAAATATGTTGCACGTTTCAGACATCAGGAAAAATCTAGTTTCGGGATCACTCATCAGCAAAAATGGTTTTAAGTTAGTATTTATTTCTGATAAGTTTATTCTTACCAAGAATGATATTTATGTAGGAAAACAATATCTCACTGAGGGCATTTTCAAATTCAATGTAATGACTGTTAATTGACACAGTGCTATTAATAATAATAAAACCATGTTTTTTGTTTATATTATTGAGTCACAAATTGGCATGGTAGGTTGAGACATGTTAATTATGATACATTGCGTAAATTAATTAACATGGACTTATACATAGATTTACAATTGATAACCACCATAAATGTGAAGCATGTGTTGAAGAGAAAATGGATAGAACGTCATTTCATTCTATAGAACGAAATTCTGAACCATTGGAACTTATTCATATCGATGTGTGTGAAATAAATATTGTGCAATCTAGAGGCGGTAAAAATACTTTGTCACTTTTATCGATGATAGCACATGATTCTGTTATGTGTATTTAGTGAGGAGCAAAGATGAATCTATTGAGAGCTTTATACACGATAAGAATGAAGTTGAAAATCAACTTACCAAGAAAATAAAAAGAATTATGAGTGAAATGGGAGTTGTATATTGTTATAATCATAGAATTATTCATGAAACTACTGCTACTTATTCACCTCAATAAAATGAGATTGTAGAATGCAAGAATTGAATGTTGAAGGAAATTATTAATGCCATGTTGACAAGCTATGGTTTACCCCAGAACTTGTGGGGGGAAGCCTTGTTTTCCACTAACTACGTTCTGACAAGTTACCTCATAAAAAATTGGATAAAACACCATATAAATTGTGGAAAGATCACACATTTTCTTACAAATACCTGAAAGTATGAGGGTGTCTCGCTAAAGTGATGGTTCCTAAACTTAAGAAGTTTAAAATATGACAAAAAACTATTGACTATATATTCATTAGATATGTTCACAACAATAGCACATATCGATTCTTGTTTCATAAATATGATATTCCTGACATCAATCCAAACATGATAATTAAGTCAATGAATGCACCATTTTTTGAAGAGACATTTTTCTTATAAAGAATAACAAAAAACAGAGTCTCTCAAGAGAACTATTTACACTGTTATAAGTAGTTATCAAGTTGACTAAGAATTAGATGAACCTGGAAAAATTGAGGAAATGATCATAGATATAGCAAGAGAGAAAGAACGTCTAAGTCATTTGGATATGATTTTCTGACATACTTGTTAGAAAATTATCTTCAAAACTATAAAGAAGTAAAGTTTTCTTCAGATGCTCCTTTTATGGAAAGAGGCTGTCAATAGTGAGATTGATTCAGTCCTACAAAACCATACTTTAGAGTTGGTTGATCTTCCTCCGGGTTGTAAGGTGTTGGACTACAAATGGATTTTCAAATGAAAGACGAAACCAGGTAGATCAATAGATAATTACAAGACAAGTCTTGTCATAAAAAGATTATAGATAAAAAGAAGACATTGATTAATTTGATATCTATTCACCAGTGATTCATATCACTTCAATAAGAATGCTTATAGTCATAGCAGCTATATTTAGTCTTGAAATACATCAAATGGATATAAAGACGATATTCTTAAATGGTGAATCAGATGATGAGGTTTACATGGAACAACCAGAAGGTTTCAATTTTCCCGAACAAGAAAACAAAATGTACAAACTTGTAAAATCATTTTACGGATTGAAACAAGCACCTAAACAATAGCATGAGAAATTTGACAAAGAAATATAGATAAGTGGATTCAAAATCAATGAGTGCGATAAGTGTGTATACACCAAATCAACTCAAAAATGATATGTCATTATGTGTCTCTATGTAGATGATATGCTGATAATTGATAGTAATAATGAAATAATTCAATCTAGCAAGAAAACTTTGACTATCAAGTTTGACATGAAAGATATAGGAGTAGCCGATGTGATTCTATGAATTAAAATTTCCAGAATATCATAGGGATACATATTATCTCAAGCTCATTATGTTGAGAAAATACTTGAAAAATATAATAAAGAAGACCTAAACGTGGCTAGAACTCTTATGGACCTAACTCTTTATTTGTCAAAAAATACTGGTTCGAACGTATTGCAATTAGCGTATTCGAGGATCATTGAAAGTCTGATGTATCTCACGGATTGCACAAGACCAAATATCTTTCAAGCCGTAAACAAGCTTAGTAGATATACTAGTAATCCATGACATACCCACTGGAAAGCCATAATAAGAGTTTTGAGGTATCTGAGAGAAACTTTAAAATATGGTAAGTCTTGACACATTCGTAAGACACAATACGATAAGACAACTACTCTCAAGTGGCATACTTTCAATAGATTATTTTAAATCAAAGGAAAACCTAGCGGATCTACTTACTAAAGGTTTACCTCGAAAGCAAGTTGAGAAGTCATCGATGGAAATGAGCTTGAAGCTTATAAATTAAGAATTGTCATTGTGGAAACTTGACCTAACCGACTGGAGATCCCAAGATCTAGGTTCAAAAGGGACAACTGAAACTTTGTGCAATTCAAACCAAGCACCGTAGAATTCTATACCCTTTCCCATTACTATAATGACACACATTGCTATCTGTCAAGGTTAAGATAAATGAAGGCTTTTAATAATCACTATATCATGAGAAGAATCCTAATATGGGTGTTGACAGAATACCTTATACAGTAGACCACATGTTTCAAGTAAGAAGTGAGACTGCTTCTATGAGAATTTTAAAGACTAAATTCCCTAAAGTACTTGATGAAGCCAGAACCAATTTTCATGGTCGAATTGAACACAACCATAGAACAAGAAATGGTCGAAATGAAGCTGTGTTATGGCTATTGTCTTGGTTACACTAATGGCAGAATAATTCAAGACCATTTTCACTGGTTTGCCAAGTAAATCTGATAGTCATTTACTAGGAAATGTTCAAGGCAAAAGCTACCTATTCCGATGCAATTTCATTTCAAGGAAACTCACTTAAGTGTCTACATTCATATTTAGAAAATTATGGGGGATTGTAGGAAATTCTCTAAATATTGCATGTATTTATAGAGAATGAAACGATATAACCATTTATATTGAAATGGTTCATTGGAGGGTAATAATCTTTAAAGAATTGTACACATTGACATAGTGGTACCTTTACAAAGGCATGCATTCATGTCTATAAAAATGGGCCCTTGGGTATTCATTCATCATTCAATTCATGAATTCAATTTTCCCATTTACCTTTATGCATTATTATAGAGGCTAGGATAATTAAGAATAAAAGAAATTTTCCACCATTTTCAAGTTTGAAGATCTTGATTGAATGAGTGTCCATTTGATTAAGAAGCAACCAAGTTTCCTGGGAGAACATTAGCCAAAAGATCCGTAAGTGTAGTGAGGCAAGACTAATAAGTTCTTAAGTACAGAGATTTCTCGACTTGGTTTGTAGTTTTTCATCTTCTACACACAACAATTTACATGTTTTTCTAAATTCTTATGTTTGTATTGATTCTTTGATTACATGTTTAGTACTTATTAGAATTATATATGAATGTTATATAATATGCATGTTTTTATCAATTTTCAACACATCTTGCGAACACTTTCGCAAGAAGACTGGGCCAAAGCCCAACAGCCAACCCGAGGTTACATGGACTAACAATCGTATTGAGATTAGGAACCGCGATGTAAGGCGAAATGGAGATAATATGTATCATCTGTTTATGCCTTATCTTGGAAAGCAATCATATGACCAATTGATTGTTAATGTCTTGTAACAATGTAACATAGTGATTATGATGGCATGTTATCTAGGAGTCTTATTCACCTATTTTCTTTGTTTGGCATCATGGACTTTGCAAATTACATATTTAATTGTCTCTCTCTCTCTCTCTCTCATAACATAATCATTTGTAACAAGTGATTGCTGTGGGGATAGTTATTGGAGGAGTGGAACCAATAGCCATAATTTTTAAAATTGGATCGAATTGGTCGGCTCAACTGATCGGTAATCGATAATGAATCACGTCCGGTTGAATCATAAAAATCGGGGTAAAAAGTGGTTAAATCACTTAATCGGATCTATTGGTTCCTACCCAAAAAACCAAAAATTAAAAATAAATATTATTTTTTAAGCCATGGTTTTTGCCTTGTATGATAATTATGGTCCAGCTTTGTTTGGGTCAGTCTTGCTTGATAATTCATATGCCAATTTAGTCAAAATTATGAACCAAGAATGCCACTTCAATTCTTTGGAGAATTACCGAAGACAGAGAAAAAGTGCGAGAGCTTAAAAAGTAATGAAATTTGTGAATCAATTTAAGAAAGTGAGAGAGATGTGAGAGAAGTCGATTGCTAAGAGTTTAAGAGAGAGAGAGTAGGAGGAGGTGGTATATCATGTGCGGGTGTATACATCTTCTCTCTCACAACAGGCGGGCCCCACACAGTTGTGGGGCCCGCCTGTTGTGAGAGAGAAGGTGTATACACTCGGCACATAATATAATTTTCGGAGTAGGAGAGACATATATAACAGAGAAAATTGAATTTTTTTTTTTCAAGTAAGGGTAATTCTGAGAAAATAATAAGAATAATTGAAAAGTGAAGACTGAAATTGAGGTGGTGGAATATTACTATTAAAAAAAAAAGACCAAACGTTCAATGACACACTAAAGCCACATGTGAGACACATAAAGTGTAAGAGACCTAAGGCTTTTGTTAACTTGATCTGAGACGGCTCAAAGTTTTTTTAGTACATTAAGCGAAAATATTTAACGAAATTTTATTAAATTATAGATATTTTTAGAAAAAGAAAATGATGATATTATTTATTTAGAAAATAAGAAAGATTATGTTTACTAAAATGTAATAATTTAATAATTTTAATAATCCTATACTAGACCATATTTGCTTCTTTGGAGGTAGATTCTTATCATAATTCTTCAATAGTTATAATCGATGCTATCAACGAATGAGGATTAACTAGTGGATTACCCCTCTAGGTTAGATGTATTATATAGTAAGATGTTATGGATCACTCTAAGATGGTTAAATCTATTTCTGGAGTATCCGTTATGATACAATGAAATTTTATATGCAAACCCAAGGGAGGGTGAATTAGCTATTAAAAATTAATGTAGTTTAATTGTAATAAGTGTGCAATAAAACGCCAACAATAAATAATGAAAAATAAATATAAGAATATAAGATAGATAAAAATAAACACGATGATTTTACATGGTTCAGTGTACTCGGTCTATGTTCACGCTATTACAAATAATTTGTTTTGTTACTGTGTCCTTACAAAAGAATTTGAACAGCAGTAAATACAACACAGTTGTTACAATAATCAACAATACAGAAGTAATAATAAAATAACAGGACAACAGTAGACAGTGAACGGTAGGCACAGATTAGGAACGAAGGCAGTGGAAAGAATTCCGAGGCTTGTTGATGCGGCAACAATCTCCTTAAAACAAATTCGTCCCCTACCGAAATGGTGCAGTAGAATGCGAGACGTTTGTTTCCCAGGATGCAACGGAAATAAGCGACAATGGGCACCACCAGAATCGTCTTCAAACGAACCAAGATGTATTCGAACTCTTTCAACAGAAAAACAGTAAAGCAAATTTTTGTTTCTAGCTTCTCAGTAAACTTAAAACAAAATAAACACACCAATTAAAACACATTAGTGGGAGACCTTTCATTTGAAGTAACCACTAAATTAATTGATATAGTTAATTTGAGTGTTATGGAACTTCAAAAGGCTTGCAAAAATTGGCTGGGCCGAGCCCGCACAATTTGGTCCGGCATTCGTGTACGCAGGACACGCGGGTGCACACGAGCCAAGCTTGATTCGGATTTGATTTGCACCCCCCCCCCCCCCCCCCCCCCCCCCGCGCACGTAGAGAGAGCCTCTATCCTTACAACTCTTACCCATCTACATATGAGCAATCATATATAAGCATAATATTCTCTTCATAGCTTTCCCATATGGGACAAGCTTACTTTTCTTTATTTTCCAACACCAATGGGTGAACTTTGAGCAACAATTTCTCATTCACCCAAGCATCATTTTAAGCATATGAATATACCATTTCGAAGTACTCACGGAGGAGTATCCGAATCATTTAATAACAACCACTAACACGAAGTGGACCATGCTTAAAATTGAGCCTCAAAATGCTTACTTATAAGCAATTTTCCAACACACGCTTCCTATTACAATACACTTGAGGATTTTACTAAACAATCGCTTTAAAACTTCAAAGACTCAATTTTTGACTTCCACATGTGTCAGTGAACGTTTAGGTATATCACTCACACCTTGAATTCCTCACAATGATCAACTCCCTAATGAATAAATACACAAGTATTAGTTTAAATTATTATGATTACAGATTGGAAGCAAATGAGAGCTTTTGAGAACATTTAAGAATGATAATAAGCAAGTTAAAATAAGTAAAAAGGTGGTTCTAGCGGATATAAATAAGTATTTATAGATCTCTAAAAAAATATGACCATTATACTCAAGATATCTCGAAAAATAATGCTAAATTGGTCAACCGGATTGTTGAACGGGTCGTCTCCCTTAGCTAGCAGTTAGATTCACAATTTTAAAAAGAACTGACTATCCGAAAACTTAAATTAGTTAGCCACTTGAAGAAGTCAACCATTTGGAGGTTCACATTTGACTGTGAACTCTCTAGAAAATTACGATCAATCGGCTTGAGAAACCGGTCACCATGAACTTTTAAACTCTAAAAATGTAGCAATTTAGTCCAATTTTTTCATAACTTTTAAAATATAACAATTTAGTCTGGATTTTTAAGATTTTATAGAAATTATATTTTAGCTCAATAAATTTTAAAAAATTTTAACCATACCCACATTGGCAAGCCCAATCTGAGGTTGTGAGCTCAATTAATCCTTGTTATAGCAACTGATTGCATTCATTTTGGGCCAAAACAAGGTCCGAAGGTGTCATCCCGAGATAAGACGTCTTAGTAGGATTAATATTCTCATTAAGCTTGAAGGGTAGCTTAATAAATAATTCTTCATTCTTCCATAGCGGCGAGAGACGAGTGAAGTCCTGGTGAGAATCTGACTAAAAATGAGATAATGTCTTTATGATAGACTCAAAATCTGGTTAGACTTCTATTCATTAGAACAACTTCGGGATAGTGGCGTATGGCTTTGTCAATCTTTTGAATCAAACACCAGCTCGAATTATCTAAAGCCTTTTTGCTTGTTGGTAGACATCGAACTCAATTAGCAAATCTTTATCCGGTAGATTTGAAAAAAAATACTTTGGTCCAAATTATGCATTATGGGAAGAATTGGATTCCAATAGGCTTTTGTTTGGGAAAAAATCAGGCATACGCAGAATGACGAATAGAAATATGACACGTGGACTAGTTTCAGAATCTACCATCAACAACTACCTTCAGACTCTGAACTTAGTGTCTACTGACAGATCACGAACAACATCAGAGGCTGATCCCAGAGTCTTCCGTCAGAGACTTATTTAAGAATCCTATCTCTGATTTTAGAGTCCCATATCAGAGACTGATTTCAGACTCTGAACTCGTGTCTACCGTCAGTCTCTATCGTCAGGGCCATGCTTTCAGGACTCGCCCCCAAGACTTTCGCCTCATGCCCATTCCCAGGGAAGTCAGATGAGGATCAAAAGAGGAATTAGCTCGAAATATCAGCTCTTTAATTATGAGAATCGCCAAAATAAGGAAAGAGATAACCAAATAAATTACTTTCTATTTCTTGAAGCTGATTAATCGCCCAAAATGGGGAAATCCAGAGATTCTTGTGATTAGGCTAGTTAATTAGGAATATGAACGTTGTCAATCGAAGTTTCCTTGTAATGAAAGATTATAAGTAGTGGAAGAATCCTAGAGAAAGTGATTGATACTTGATTATTTGAGAGACAATAATATCTCTTTTTACTAGTCAATTTTGTCACTGGGTTACTTGATTTTATTGTTTGTGAGATGTCTTGCACAAACAATTGGGGATCTCCCTAAAAAAATGAGGGATTTCTTCTGGCTAATTAAGAAATAAGAGAGAGCTTTCTGCCTATTACTTTTTATTAATCATTTTTTTGTTCGTGAAATTTCTTGCATAAATATTGACGCCACTTGTGGGAAAATGAGATAAAAAATTATTTCTACGGTTAATTTGATCATATTCCTTGAGAATATTTTTTTCTGAACTGAAAAAATCTATTTATTCCTTCATCTTCTTTGCTACATTCTCTTTCATTGTTTCAGGAATTACTCAATCGAGGAAAATAAGAATGACCCTAAGAAATAAATCTCTGCTTCAGTTGCTCAAGAAGTAGATGAAGTTTCCAACTCGCTGACGCTTGCAGCGAATGTCACAGCAATGATGCACAAATGATGAAATAGATGGAAGAACAAAGCCGTCAGGCTGCAGCTGTAATAGAAGCAATGAAACAACAGTTCCAGGAACATATGCATGTCATGCAGTAATAAAACCATGCACTAAAAGCTCAAATCTAAGAGGTCACACCAAAGGTACATACCAGGGCAGAAGGCCTGCTAAAGGTGACAGAGAAAAGGTCGAGAATGTTCCAAGTTACTATGATTACAATTATAGGCAGATATAGCTAAAGAAACAGGACCATGGACGAGCAAGATTAGAATCCAAAAAAAGAGGAGACCGTAGGGTGAATGAAGTGAAGTCAGTGCCTCAAGAGAAGCTGAAGAATGATAGAGATCTGATTTAGGGCCTAAATGGCCAAAATGGGAAGACAATTAACTGCTGAACGGGTTCACCTTCCCATAAGAATAAATCTTTCACAAAATAAAGGATTTGGGTCTGCTTAAGGAACCACAACCGATGAAATTACAAGAATAATATCGTGACAAGTTTCGAAATACCATTTGTAGGTGCCCTAGGTGCTGCTCTCGCCATCACTATAAACCAGAATATCATCAAAGAACACGAGCACGGACCTTCTTAAATATGGCCTGAAAGTATTGTTCATCGTAGCCTGAAAGGCTGCTGGTCCATTTACCAAACCAAACAATATCACAACAAATTCATAATGACCCTCATGGATCCTAAGTCCGTCTTGGGTATGTCCTCCTCCCTTACCCTGATTTGATGGTACCCAGATCGCATATCAATTTTCGAAAAGTATTGCGTCCCATGAATTTCATCCAATAACTCATCAATCAATGGGATCAGATATTTATACGGGATGTTGATTTCGTTCAAAGCCCTATAATCAACGCAAAATCTTCAGCTCCCATATTTTTTTTCACCAAAATTACCAGACTCGAATAAGGAGAATTACTCAGCTGTATGACCTCTAACATTAGCATCTCCTTCACTAATCTCTCTATCTCAACTTTCTGAAAATCGGTGTAGCGATAGGGCTTCACCCTCACTGGGTCTTGGCCCTCCTCAATCACTATTGTGTGATTTATCTCCCTTTTTGGTGGTAAAGACGTTGGTTCTTGAAACACTAATAGGAACACGCTCATCAACTCTTCCACTTCTCTTTTTCAGGTATTCAGTCCTATCATCATTCCAGTTGGAATTTGGTTGTAACGCAACATTCCAGAGTACGATTCCTTGAAATTCTACCTCAAACACATTGCATATAGATTTAAATGAAATTTGAGATCGGCATAAGGTCAGGTCACCCTTTATCACAACATGCTTATCTCCTTGTTGTATCTTCATATTCATCTTACTCTAATATACCATCACCTCCACTAAGGTCTCCAACCATGTCACACCCAGTATTAGATCCACTCCCCCAAGTTTAAACAAATACCCGTCTACGGCCACTGATATTTCCCCTAGCTCTACTATCAACTTTTTGCACATCCCTTGCGAGACCGTACAGTGGCCATCCCCCAAGCATATTCCAAATTGTGGATTCTCCTCAATTGCTAGCCCCACATTCTCGACCAGATATTTTGACATAAAATTATGGCTTGCCCCACTGTCAATTATGAAAATTACGGGTACCCCTGTGATTTTTCCCAATAATTTCATGGTTTGTGGATGTGTTAACCCCCGATTGCATATATTTGGTAACTCCACTTCTTGTCATTGACTTCTATGTTCTACGCTCTCACCCAAGATCTCTCTGTCTAGAGCATTAACCCATTCGGCCTCCCATATCTCCAAGGATTCATCCTCACCAAAGATCGTTACGCGTATAACTTTCACAGCGCACTTATGCATCGACATGTATAGATGATCACATATGAAACACTATTGTTTTGCGGTTTTAGGCTGCTGTTTTTTATCACTGTTTTCATGATTTTTGAGCTGCTGTTTGATGGTGATTTTTGGTGGTTATAGTGCAGTTTTAGGGGTGATTTTTGGTGGTTATAGTGCAGTTTTAGGGGTGATTTTCAGTGGTGTTATGGTGCAGTTTTAGGGGCTGTTTTCGGTGATGTGGTGGTGCAATTTTAGAGACTGTTTTTGGTGATGTAAGGGGTTGTTTCGGTGATGTGAGGGGCTGTTATTAGGGTACTTTTTTGGTGATATTAGGGGACAGTTCCAGGTTGTGTTTGTGCGGCAATGATGGTGTTTTGGTTTAGTGTTTTCGGCAATGGAGGGAGAAGGAGAAGAGAATTATTTCTTGTTACTTCTTGCTTGTATTGGGCATGGACTTTCTTTGATATTTTTTGTCTGAGTTATGCGTGAATGCCAGAGGGTGTGAGTGTTGGATTTGTGTTTCTTTTATAGACAATTGCTAGGGCTTCTCTTGTTTGAATATGAATAAGATTTGTGTATTAAATAGATGCCATTTAATTAGTGTCACACAAGGAAAACATATATTAATTGGGGACAATATTTGTTTAAATTAGGAATACGTTTATTTGATGTTTATTTGTTTTATTTTAATTTGGTATATGATTTGTTTTGTTTAGGTAAGTAATTTGTTATTTTAGTAGGTGATTATTTAGATTTTATTTGATTTATTTTAATTTCCAATGTGTTAAATATGTGTTTTATTATTTTTGGATGTGTCTTATGGGCTTGGGCGTGTGGTTGGCTTTGGATGGTGGTATGTGGGCTTGCGGAGGTTTTAGGTCAAGGCCAAGTGGTTTGCGGGGGGTTTTGGGCTAGGTGAATTTTAAAACCGAGATCTACAAGCGAGCCCGACGCTAAACAAGTGAATAAAATCTAACGAAAATACCGATTCCCTTCCGACGTCCGTTTCCCGCGACTTCCTAGACTTAAAAGGTAGTGTCTCCAAATAAGACTCATCATAGGGACTTATATGCAAAAATGCAGTGCCTACAAGAACTTCCAAGGATTAGCAAGCTTGACTCCAAGAGCCAATCTTGATTCCAATGCTAGCGAGCTTCACCCTAAGATCCAATTTTGATTTCTCCTAGTTGAAATGTTGTAGAGACCTCACAAAGCTTCTCTAAACACTTCTCTAACTTAGGCTAATATCTCTAATACTTGCTTGTATTTAGCTTTCTCAAGCTTTTACTTTGCTTAATTAAAACCTTCATAAAGCTTGTTATTTATAACAAAACTTAGGCAATTTTTAATTAATAAAAGTTGTAATCAACTTTTAGGAGGGCTTAATCTAATTTGTCCAAATATGTATAATTAGGTGTGACTAATCTTAATTGTTTACCACTTTGATTTAATCCAATTAAATCAAGACAAGGATTAGGAAATGGATTAGTTCAATGTTTGCCACTTTGATTTAATCCAATTAAATCAAGCCAAAATCACCTATTATTACATACTTACAATTATCATAATATCCTCAAATGATAGAGATAATTATGATTTTACTATTAAGCCATTGTGTAATTATTGAATTAATCCAATTAATCCAATTAGGTCAAAGTAAATAATCAATGTTATCCAATAACAATTGATTATCTAAGTTAATAATTATAATATCGAATATTATCTTTTATCAAAATTAATCGGCTACCCAAGTGCTCAACGAGTACACTTCATATTGGGACTCTCTAAGTTCAGACACGTTCATCATATAAGCCTAGCTAATATGTACGCAATTCGGCCACCTCCGAACATCTAGAGGCCAGACCATGAAAGGTTTCTGACATACATTGCATCAAAGTGTGGAGGATCTCACACAAAATCAATGATATCTTATAGTCAAAGGATTACATATGCTACTCGACTCGAGGAGATTCCTATTGACGGTGGTGTGTACTTTCAACTATTAGGAATCGCCTGTGAGTCATTCAGTATTTGGTTCATCCAATACCCACACGTCTATACGAGTTTCCAAAACTCATGGTACATCAGGTTAAACCATTGGAATTCCAATTCCAATATATGACATGTGCTAGTCTTCTAAGTTATAGGAATTCGACCGTATTCCAAAACCAACGAATAAGAATATTTACTTTAAGAATAGTTTACAATAATAATACTTATCCCAATATCGGACCACCTAGTGTCTAGTATTACTACAAGACTATTCTAAGGTCGATGTCATTCTTAACATATATATACATCAATCTTATATGCATAATGATAATACCATTAATAAGCTATGAAATGAAAATGTAGTTATTTTACGCACCATATATACAAGTCTTCGCCCCTCATGTTTTCATCATTACTCCTAACAAACTTTGACACGTCAACACCATTCATTCAGCTGATGTTGTGCCCACTTTTTCCCATTTCCTCGCAGATACCCTATGGGTTGGAGGCTTCTCATGCATTTGGGCTGGTTCTTCTAGATTGCTCCTCAATTCATCAATGGGCCTGCTCCTCAAATCATCAATGGGCCCACCCCGTGAATCTGTCTCTAACAATTTCATATTCTAAAAAATAGAGATAGAAATCAATCATAACATACTGGGATTTACAAATTCCGATCCCATATCTGAACTGTGATTTGCCAATTTTGATCCTGTCTCGATTATAGATTCAAGATAAAAAAAATTAACCAAATTTTGAATTGACTTGCTTGAGATTTTGATCGAGATTCGGACCTAAAAATTATCTCAAATCACAACCTGATTTTTTATTCAAGATAAAAAATTATTTCAAATCCTAATTCAATTTTTTTTAGAGATTAAAAATAATCTCGAATCTCATCACATTCGCAATATCGATGGAAATTCGGATTTCCTATCTAGACCCAGCCAAGGTTCCGGTTCCGAACCGGTTGGAACTGGATGGTTCTGGTTCCAATCGGTTCCGGTTCTGGAATCGGAACCGGAACCTGACCGGTCTGGGGTTAGGGTTGTTACCCAAACCGAACCGGTTGGAACCATTCGGTTCCAGCAGTTCCAACCGAAACCGCAAGGTTCCGGTTGGAACCCTAGGGTTCCAACAAAATATGTAATTTAATTTTTAATTTAAATTACATATTTTTAGTAATTTTTAATTACATTAAATAAGAATTTTATCAAGCTCTTTAATTTTTAATTTAAATTAAATTAAGCTCTTTAATTTAATTTTTTTTTTTTTTTTTTTTTTTTAGATAAGAATTGTATTTGTAATTTAATGTAAATATGTAATGTAACTTTATTATATAAATTCAAATTCATAATTTTAAATTATATTATTTTATTAATCTCAATTTTTTATTTTAAATAAAGCAAAAAAAAAAAATCGAATGAAACTAGAACCGAACGGTTCGGTTCCGATTCCGGTTTCGGTTACGATTCCGGTTCCACATTTAGTGTGGAACCGGGAACCGTTCGGTTCGGTTCCGATGCAGAACCAAACTGAACCGCCGGCCGGATCTATCCCTATCCATGTTACAAATTAATTAGTTTTGAAATTTATATTATAGACCAAAAACATCGTACCAATGATACACGTGGCAAAAAAAATTGGACACGTGGCCAAAAAGAAAACATATTGCTTTGCTGGTAAAATTCAAGAAATTAGCCACGAGGTTGCTTATTCAAGAAGATTCCAGACAAACACTTACACTTCTTGTAAGAAATTCACAACATACACTTGTTGTTCATAATTAGAGTTGCAGGTTTTAAGAAATAAATTAATACGAACAGAAGTCCTAACCACCTGCATCTTTTTCAACTCTTCAAACACTTTAAAATGGCCAGCTCACATGCACAAGTTCATACCTACCACGGCTTTAGTTTATTTTATTACATGGAAATGTTATGGTACAAACCATTTTCTGAAGGGATACCATCCAAAGGACATGTTCAAAAGGTTATACCCCTCCCATGTAATTTTGGAGCCTATAACCATATTATTTTCAATTGGAGGGCATGTCCCTAAGGGGTATCATCCAAGGGATATGTCCCTCCTCCATCCATAAAATATTGAAGAATTTTTCAACAATCCCCCACAATTCTTCAAATATTCATGCAGACACTTGAGAGAGTTTCCGTGACCTAAAGCTGCATCGAAATAGGTAGCTTTCGCCTTGAACCTTTCCTAGTGAATGACAATCTGATTTACTTGGCAAACCAGTGACCCATAGTCTTGAACTGTTCTGCCGTTGGTGTAAACCAAGACAATTGCCAACACACAACTTTACGTCGACCATTACCCGTTCTACGGTTGCGTTCATTTCGACCCTGAACAACGGTCCTGGATTCATCAAGCATTTTAGGGAAATCAGCTTGTAAATCCCATGGAAGCGGCCTCACTTCTTACTTGACATTGGTGATCTACTATGAAGAGGTAATCTGTCTTTACCCCCATTAGGACTCATCTCCTAATATAGTGATCATTAAAAGCCTTAGCTTATCCTAACCTTGACAGACAGCACTCGGCGTCATTATCGAAATGGGAAAGAGTACAAAACTCTTCAGTGCTTGTTTTGAATTGCACAAAGTTTCTGTTGTCCATTTTGAACCTATATCTTGGGATCTCTAGTCAGTTAGGTTGGATTTCCACAGTGACAATTCTTAGATTATAGGCTTCAAGCCCATTCCCCTCGATGACTTCTCACCTTACTCTCGAGATAAATCTTTAGTTAGTGGATCCGCTAGGTTTTCCTTCGACTTAACATAATCGATCGATATTATGCCACTTGAGAGCAGTTGAAGTATGGTATTATGTCTCCGACGTATGTGTCGAGACTTATCATTATACATTGTATTTTGGGCTCTCTCAATAGCCGATTGGCTATCACAATATATGCTAATCGCTGGCACCGGTTTGGGCCAACTAGGAATATCCTCCAGGAAGTTTCTAAGCCATTCTACTTCTTCCGCTGTTTTGTCTAAGGCTATGAACTCTGATTCCATAGTAGACCGGGCAATACATGTTTGCCTCGAGGATTTCCATAACACGGCTGCATTACCAAGTGTGAAAACAAATCCACTCGTAGATTTGGAATCCACTGTATCAGATATCCAGTTAACATCGCTGTATCCCTCTAGAACAACATGATATTTCTCGTAATGTAACCCATATTTTGAAGTTTCTATCAGATACCTCAAAAATCTTACTATGGCTTTCCAGTGGTTATGTCCTGGATTGCTCGTATATCTGCTAAGCATGTTCACAGCTTGAGCGATATCGGGTCGTGTACAATTCGTGAGATACATCAGACTTCCGATGATTCTCGAATACTCCAATTGTATATGCTTGAGCCAGTATTCTTTGATAGATGAAGAGTTAGGTCCACATGGGTTATAGCCACATTTAGATCCCCTTTGATATATTTCTCAAGCATATTCTCAATATAATGAGTCTGTGATAATATATATCTGTCTGATGTCCTGGAAATCTTAATTCCTAGATTCACATCATCTACTCTCAAATATTTCATATCAAATTTGCTGGATAACACATTTTTGGTAGACTGAATCATTTCATGATTACTACCAATTATCAGCATATCGTCTACATAGAGACACACAATGACATATCATTTCTGAGTTGATTTGGTGTACACACATTTATCACACTCATTGGTTTTGAACCCACTTGACAACATCTCTTTGTCAAATTTCTCATGTCATTGTTTAGGTGCTTGTTTTAATCCGTACAAGGATTTTACAAGTTTGCACACCTTCTGTTCTTGTCCAGGAACATTAAACCCTTCTGGTTGTTCCATGTAAATCTCTTCATCCAATTCACCATTCAAGAATGTCGTCTTTACATCCATTTGATGTATTTCAAGACCAAATATAGTTGCTATGGTTATGAGCATTCTTATCGATGTGATACGAGTCACTGGTGAATAAGTGTCAAAGTAATTAAGGCATTCCTTTTTTTCTATAACCTTTTATGACAAGTCTTGCCTTGTACTTATCTATTGATCCATCCGTTTTCATCTTCCGTTTGAATATCCATTTGTAGCCCAGTGGCTTACAACCTGGAGGAAGATCAACCAACTCCCAAGTATGGTTCTGTAGGATTGAATAAATCTCATTATTAATAGCCTCTTTCCACAGAGGTGCCTCCGGAGACGACATAGTTTCTTTATAGCTTTGAGGCTCATTTTCTAACAGGTATGTCAGAAAATTGGGACCAAACGACTTAGACGTTCTAGCTCTTTTGCTACGTCTAGGTTTGATTGTCTCAACGTTTGCACGTTGATCTGATTCTTGCTCAATATGATCACTGTCTTTGAAAGTATCAATCGTTCTTTTGAGAGACTCTGTTCTTTGTCTTTTCTTACAATGAAACGCCTCTTCAAAAAATGTCGCATTCCTTGACTCAATTATCATATTCGGATTGATGTCAGGAATCTCAGACTTGTGTACCAAGAATCGATACGCACTACTGTTGTGAGCATATCCAATGAATATACAATCAATAGTTTTGGGTCTTATTCTAACCTTCTTAGGTTTAGGAACCATTACTTTGGCAAGACACCCCCACGCTTTTAGGTATTTGTAGGAATGTATGTGACCTCCACGCTTTTAGGTATTTGTAGGAATGTATGTGACCTTTCCACAACTTATATGGTGTTTTGTCCAATCTTTTGTGAGGAAGCTTGTTTAGAACGTAGTTCACATAAAGCAAGGCTTCCCCCCACAAGTTCTGGAGTAAACCAGAATTTGTCAACACAGCGTTCATCATTTCCTTCAACGTTCGGTTTTTGCGCTCAACAATCCCGTTTTGCTTAGGAGAATAAGAAGCAGTGGTTTCGTGAATAATTTCATGCACGGAACAATATTCACCGAATGGTGACACATATTCACCACCTCTATCACTCCTGATTCTCTTGATTTTCTTGCCAAGTTGATTTTCAACTCCGTTCTTGTAGTGTACAAAGCTCTCAATAGCTTCATCTTTGCTCCTCAGCAAATACACATAACAGAATCTTGTGCTGTCATCGATAAAAGTGACAAATTACTTTTTACCGCCTCTTGTTTGCACAATATTCATATCACACACATCAGTGTGTACAAGTTCCAAGGGTTCAGAACTTCGTTCTATGGAATGATTTCTATGCATTTTTGCTTCAACACATGCCGCACACTTATATTGGCTATCAATTGAAAATTTAGGTATAAGGTCCATGTTAATTAATTTACACATCATATCATAATTAACATGTCCTAACCTCACATGCCATACATTTTGTGACTCAATAATATAAGCAGAAGTTGTAGCTTTATTATTACCATTGTGTCTATTGGCAGTCATTATATTGAATTTAAAAATGCCCTCAGTGAGGTATCATCTTCCTACATAAACATTATTTTTGGTCATTACAAATTTATTATAAACAAATACAAGCTTAAAACCAGCTTGCTAAGGAGAGAGCCCGAGACCAAGTTCTTTCGAATATCTGGAACATGCAATACATTCTTCAATGTAAGCTCTTTTCTGGATGTCATCTTTTGAACCACTGTGCCTTGTCCAACTACTATTGAGGTAGACGAGTTTCTCATTTTCAGATGACCGCCGCCATCGACCTTCTGATACAAGGAAAACATCTTGCTATCTACACAGATATGACGAGTAGCCCCAGTGTCTACCCACTATTCTCTCGGATTCCTAACTAAGTTGGCTTCAGTTACTACTGCTGACAGATTCATCTTCGAGATCTCTTCAGTCAGTTGCTCATTTTCAGTAACATGGGCCTCATTTGTTTTTCTTGCCCTTATCCTGAGACTTCTTGTTTATGTAGTCATTTGTCATATGACCGCTCTTTCCACAGTTGTAGCACTTTCCCTTTAACTTCTTGTAAGCTTGGGAATAGTCAGCTCCACTGTTCTTTTTCTTTTTGCTACTCCTTACACCCTCAACGATGTTGGCCTTAGACTCCATAGTCTTGTAGCTGGCCTTCTCGGACATCATGTTGTCCTTCTCGATTCTCAATCGAACTCCAAGGTCTTCAAGGCTCATCTGCTTCTTCTTGTGTTTCAGATAACTCCTGAAGTCCTTCCATGATGGAGGTAACTTTTCAATAATAGTGGCAACCTGAAACGTCTCACAGAGTTTCATACATTCATCCAGTATTTCATGAATGATCAACTGCAGTTCACCCAACTGAGATATTATCGTTCTTGAATCTACCATTTTGTAGTACAGGAACCTACCCACGATAAATTTCTTTTGTCCGACATCCTCGGTTTTATATTTCTTATTGAGAGATTCCCAGAGAACCTTCGCAGAAACCATGCATTGGTACACATTGTACATGATATTGTCAAGTCCACCAAAAGGTAGTTCTTGCACAAGAAGTCGTCAGACGACCATGTCTCTTCCCGCAGTTGCTTGGCTATTTCCGATTCACTATCCACTGGATCCGGAGGATCTTTGAGGTATTTAGCCAACTGCAAAGTTGTCAGGTAGAACAATATTTTGCTCTGCCACTGTTTAAAGTTTGCCCCACTAAACTTTTCTGGTTTTTCTCCATGAGAGACCGGTATTGTGATATTTCCGCTAGTCATATGTAACTTGTAAAACCAACATGGGTCGATTAGTCTACAAAAGACAATTCGCACAACGATCAACAAATGATCTTGTTCAAGTGATATACAAAGTATTCACTCGTTGTTCTATTGGACGGTGGTTCCAATAAACACAAGTCCTTGAATTTCGACTAAAGATTCTTTTGAAAAGTAAATAAAGGAATATTTCCAGAGGACGAGGGGGGTCCGGAGTAACCACTTAAATCCCCGACCACTTAGACTTTTATCGCCTTTTTTGACAGAATATCCTTTAAACACTTCTTCAATAGGATCTTTTAGTAATTCAAACTCAATATTACACTTATGATTTAAAATACAATATTCAATATGTGTAGATATATGTGTATGTGTCAATCAAGATTGAATGAAATTACTTGTGTATGATTACACTTTAAATTCTCAACCAATTATGCAACACACAATTATCTTTCAACTTTATCACTATGTGTATGCTTATGAGAATTGAACACCCTAATAATAACTTAAATCTAAACTACCAAGATTATTGTGATTCAGTATATGATTTACTAAGTTAATATTATGAATACTTAAATTAAACTAAGTCTTTTCAGTTTATAAACTATTCCAAGACTAATTCGTTAGTGTCACGTTCGTATCTACGTTCGAACAAGACTGTCCAGTGTGTGTACGTTCGTGTTGTATTCGAGAACGCGTTCGTTAATTAAATTAAATCAAGCTCTTTAATTTTTAATTTAAATTAAATCAAGCTATTTAATTTATTTTTTTATTTTTTTAAATAAGAATTTTATTTGTAATTTAATGTAAACAAGAGAATAAAATCTAACGAAAATACCGATTTCCTTCCGACGTCCGTTTCCCGCGACTTCCTCGACTTAAAAGGTAGTGTCTCCAAATGAGACTCATCATAGGGACTTATATGCAAAAATGCAGTGCCTACAAGAACTTCCAAGGATTAGCAAGCTTGACTCCAAGAGCCAATCTTGATCCCAATGCTAGCGAGCTTCACCCTAAGATCCAATCTTGATTTCTCATAGTTGAAATGTTGTAGAGACCTCACAAAGCTTCTCTAAACACTTCTCTAACTTAGGCTAATATCTCTAATACTTGCTTGTATTTAGCTTTCTCAAGATTTTACTTTGCTTAATTAAAACCTTCATAAAACTTGTTATTTATAACAAAACTTAGGCAATTTTTAATTAATAAAAGTTGTAATCAACTTTTAGGAGGGCTTAATCTAATTTGTCCAAATATGTATAATTAGGTGTGACTAATCTTAATTGTCTACCACTTTGATTTAATCTAATTAAATCAAGACAAGGATTATGAAATGGATTAGTTCTATGTTTGCCACTTTGATTTAATCCAATTAAATCAAGCCAAAATCACCTATTATTACATACTTACAATTATCATAATATCCTCAAATGATAGAGATAATTATGATTTTACTATTAAGCCATTGTGTAATTATTGAATTAATCCAATTAATCCAATTATGTCAAAGTAAATAATCAATGTTATCCAATAACAATTGATTATCTAAGTTAATAATTATAATATCGAATATTATCTTTTATCAAAATTAATCGGCTACCCAAGTGCTCAACGAGTACACTTCATATTGGGACTCTCTAAGTTCAGACACGTTCATCATATAAGCCTAGTTAATATGTACGCAATTCGGCTACCTCCGAACATCTAGAGGCCAGACCATGAAAGGTTTTTGACATACATTGCATCAAACTGTGGAGGATCTCACACAAAATCAATGATATCTTATAGTCAAAGGATTACATATGCTACTCGACTCGAGGAGATTCCTATTGACGGTGGTGTGTACTTTCAACTATTAGGAATCGCCTGTGAGTCATTCAGTATTTGGTTCATCCAATACCCACACGTCTATACGAGTTTCCAAAACTCATGGTACATCAGGTTAAACCATTAGAATTCCAATTCCAATATATGATATGTGCTAGTCTTCTAAGTTATAGGAATTCGATCGTATTCCAAAACCAACGAATAAGAATATTTACTTTAAGAATAGTTTACAATAGTAATACTTATCCCAATATCGGACCACCAATGTCTAGTATTACTACAAGAATATTCTAAGGTCGATGTCATTCTTAACATATATATACATCAATCTAATATGCATAATGATAATACTATTAATAAGCTATGAAATGAAAATATAGTTATTTTACACACCATATATACAAGTCTTCACCCCTCATGTTTTCATCATTACTCCTAACAAACTTTGACACGTCAACAACATTCATTCAGCTGATGTTGTGCCCATTTTTTCCCATTTCCTCGCATATACCCTATGGGTTGGAGGCTTCTCATGCATTTGGGCTGGTTCTTCTAGACTGCTCCTCAATTCACCAATGGGTCTGCTCCTCAAATCATCAATGGGCCCACCCCGTGAATCTGTCTCTAACAATTTCATATTCTAAAAAATAGAGATAGAAATCAGTCATAACATACTGGGATTTACAAATTCCGATCCCATATCTGAACTGTGATTTGCCAATTTTGATCCTGTCTCGATTATAGATTCAAGATAAAAAAAATTAACCAAATTTTTAATTGACTTGCTTGAGATTTTGATCGAGATTTGGACCTAAAAATTATCTCAAATCACAACCTGATTTTTTATTCAAGATAAAAAATTATTTCAAATCCTAATTCAATTTTTTTTAGAGATTAAAAATAATCTCGAATCCCATCACATTCGCAATATCGATGGAAATTCGGATTTACTATCTAGACCCAGCCAAGGTTCCGGTTCCGAACCGGTTGGAACTGGATGGTTCTGGTTCCAATCGGTTCCGGTTCTGGAATCGGAACCGGAACCTGACCGGTCTGGTTCGCTTAGGGTTGTTACCCAAACCGAACCGGTTGGAACCATTCGGTTCCAGCAGTTTCAACCGAAACCGCAAGGTTCCGGTTGGAACCGGATGGAACCCTAGGGTTCCAACAAAATATGTAATTTAATTTTTAATTTAAATTACATATTTTTATATAAGAATTTTATCTAAAAATTAAATGTAATTTTTAATTACATTAAATAAGAATTTTATCAAGCTCTTTAATTTATAATTTAAATTAAATCAGAACCGAACTGAACCGCCGGCCGGATCCATCCCTATCCATGTTACAAAATAATTAGTGTTGAAATTTATATTATAGACCAAAAACATCGTACCAATGATACACGTGGCAAAAAATTGGACACGTGGCCAAAAAGGAAACATATTGCTTTGCTTGTAAAATTCAAGAAATTAACCTCGAGGTTGCTTATTCAAGAAGATTCCAGACAAACACTTACACTTCTTGTAAGAAATTCACAACATACACTTGTTGTTCATAATTAGAGTTGCAGGTTTTAAGAAATAAATTAATACGAACAGAAGTCCTAACCACCTGCATCTTTTTCAACTCTTCAAACACTTTAAAATGGCCAGCTCACATGCACAAGTTCATACCTACCACGGCTTTAGTTTATTTTATTAGAGGGAAATGTTATGGTACAAACCATTTTCTGAAGGGGTACCATCCAAGCGACATGTTCAAAATGTTATACTCCTCTCATGTAATCTTTGGAGCCTATAACCATATTATTTTCAATTGGAGGGCATATCCTTAAGGGGTACCATCCAAAGGACATATCCCTCCTTCATCTATATAATATTGAAGAATTTTCGACACACATTTTCCATAAAAGAAAAATGGGAAGACAAAAGTGAATTTAATTATTTATACAATTAGTCAACCAAAATCAACAGATCTACCAACTATGCATATGAGCTGTTTGTACAAACTACAAACAGAACCATATATAGTAGCTTTCTTGTCCACATCACGTTATTAACTTTCTTTTTTCTTCATTTTCAAGACTAATAATTAAAAAAAAAAAAACAAATATCAAACAATCAATCATTGTCCTTCACCATCTGAGTTCTTCCTCTTTAAGTTACTTCTTTATTTAGTTAGGCCATCTAAGGTAATCTTATATCACAAACCACTGCAACAAAAAGCGGTCCAAAAATTTAGCGTCGCCATAAAAATTATCGTTAAATATATCATTTATTGTTGTAAAAAACAAACGACACTAAAAATAACAACTTCTTACGTCGAGCTTATTAGATACGCCGTATGTTAGTTTTAATATCGCCTATAAATTTGGCAACGCTATATGTAATACATTTAACATAAATTTTTTTAAGCGACGCTAAAATACATGTAATAATAATAATTATTATTAATAATTAGTGTCCTCTATTTTTAGCGAAGCTAAAATTCCTTTAATAATAATAAGATTATTAATTATTATTAATTAGCGTTATCTATTTTTGGCGATGCTAAATTTATTACATTTAACATCACCAAAAACATAGATGACGCTAAAAAATCTGCAATAATAATAATAATTAATAACTATTATTAATTATAAATAATTGATGATATTTATGTACATTGCACGCATACACACATATATATACATCTTATCAAAGATTTAGCGTCACATAAGGCTTATTCGACGCTAAATGAATAAATGTAATTATTGATAACTAAATATATTTTAATAATATTTTATTTTTAATAATTTTTAATAGATTTAGTGGCTCTGATTTGGCGATGCTAAATGTTAATTTGACGACGTTAAATGTCAGTTTTTAACATTCATCTTTTGCGTCATTATATTTCAACACCAAAATTTTTAGCGTCGACTTTTTCCTCTTTTAGGGCGACGTTGAAAAGCCGTTTTCTTGTAGTGAATAGCCATTTTCTTGTAGTGAATCTTTGTTCGAAAAAAAAAAGAAGTGATTAGGTGGTCATGATTTTTTAAATAGAGTGTGCATGGTACCTTATCATGATGGTGACCTTATCAGATAAAGTGTTCCCTTCCAAACTAACATCAAATCTCACTATCTTTTGCACTATCCCTTTCTTTAAGCAAAAGTGAAACCAAACAAACAAATTCTAGCCTCTTCAACAATTCCTCTTTTTTTTTTTTTTCTTACTCTTCTTCCTCCAACATAAATCTATAATCTAAATCATTTCTCTCCTCCCTCAAACCAAAATTTTAAGAAATTAACAATGAGGTCCAAAATTACTCAATCTCATCCATTGAACATCAAGCTCATTCTCCTTTGTGCTTTCTTCCTCTTGCTTCTCCTTTTCATCACCAAAACAACCTTCTCTTCATCTTCATCTTCATCTTCATCTTCATCTTCTTCCAATCAAAACCCTTTAGCCAACTCAACGCAAACACTAGATAAGATTCAAATTCAAGAGCCAGAATCAAACCCAAATTGCCCATCTCTTCCTTTAACTCAAACTTGCACCAAAACCCCACCTTCATTAGCCAATGCCCTGGTCCATTATGCAACCACAAACATAACCCCACAACAAACCCTAAAAGAAATCTCAGTAACCCTAAGAGTCTTGGAAAAAAAATCACCATGCAACTTCCTAGTCTTTGGCCTAGGCCATGACAGCTTAATGTGGGCATCTCTTAACCATGGAGGCCGTACAGTATTTCTTGAAGAAGACAAATCATGGATCAACCAATCAAAGAGAAAATCCCAACCCTAGAATCTTATCACGTCGAGTACGATACCAAAGTTCATGAAGCCGATGAGCTTATGAGGATCGGAGCAAGTGATGAATGTAAAGCTGTAAGTGATCCAAGATTCTCCAAGTGTCAGCTTGCCCTAAAGGGGTTTCCCTCTGAGGTGTATGATGTTGAATGGGACTTGATAATGGTTGATGCACCAACGGGTTACCATGAGGCGGCGCCGGGGCGGATGACGGCAATATACACGGCGGGGTTGATGGCTAGGAATAGGGAAAATGGTGATACTGATGTGTTTGTGCATGATGTTGATAGAGTTGTTGAAGATAAATTTTCTAAGGCTTTTCTTTGTGAAGGGTATTTGGAGGAACAAAAAGGGAGGATAAGGCGTTTTATTGTTCCTAGTCATAGGACTAGATTGGGCAGGCCATTTTGCCCTTAGATTAATTTTGTTGCTATTTTTCTATACTGTTATTTGGGTTTTATTGATATTATTTTCTGTTTTTGAATAATATATTATTACCATCGCAGTCATTCCAGTTTGAATATAAAATTTTAGCTGTGGTCACTCGACTTGAATAAAAATTTTCTTGATATTATTGTTGAATTTGGGTCTCCTTTAATTGGTAAAGTATGAAATTGACATTTTTACTTGTAAAAAAAGATAGGGATTATTTATTTATTTGTTTTGTTTTTCTTTTCCAAATTGGTGTCCTGATATAGTGGCTCAATATAGATGGAACAAACTTGAGAAATAAATATAGGTGAAAAATAATTATTTTAAGTTCAATTAATCAAGGAATAAAAGGAGTAGGTACCACATATATAACTATTGTACGCAAATGAAATAGAATAATTTAGAGAATTTTGTTACAAATTCTAATTAATAGTAAAAAAATTATTAAATATTAATTCCAAAAAACAAACACATCTTATAATAATCCCCCCCAAAAAAAGAACAAGTAATTAAGATTTTCTTTGTTTCGCAGTAAATTTTTTTCGGGAAAACGATTTTCCTATTTTATGGCATATATGATATTTACGGAAAATTTAGACAATGTAAACTATTTTTTGGTCAATAGAAAAGTTTACTTTTTTTTTTAAAAAAAAAAAAAATGACTTACGAAATATAAATTTATAAATCATTTTATGGAAAAAACTTTTCCCCCTTACCAAAGTTTCCATAACTCATTTCTAAGTTCTAATCACTAAAAACAAAATTTCAAAATATATATTAGACACACCTAGGGAAGAAAAATTCTGGACCTGAATTAGAATCCATGATATATTTTGGTGGATCTAGATCTAAAAAATCCAGATCCAAGCTCGAGGTCCGGATCTGAGTAGATTTTTTTTTTTTAAAAAAATTCATTTATATTCTTATTTTTTAAATTTTTAATTACATTACATTGTATTATATTTAGAGTTTATACTTTTTTTTTTCTAATTTTTAATTCCATTCTTTATTTTTTAAAATTCTATTCTATTCTATTTGTATTTATTTTTAAAATTGTTTAATAAACCAATTAATAAAAATTTCGGATCTATGTCTTATAATTCAGAATTCACGTGGATCCATAATTTCGCTACTCGGATTCATAAATTCTTTTGCAGATTCGGGTGTTCTGGGTCCATGTGGATCCAGGCTGGTTCTTGACTCTTTTGCCATCCCTAAATGTGTCAAATATATGAAAATATTTTTTCAAAAATATTTTTAAGCGATAGTCAAATATCGAAAAACACATTACTTTTCAAAGATGATTTTGATAGAAAATATTTTACTTATAAAAATAATTTATAACGAAACAAAAACACCCTATGTTTTTTTATTTTACGCACCCTAACACACTCTATTCTCATGCTTGCATGAACACAAATTAAAGAAATTTCTCCATTAAAGCTTGTGTGCGAAAACTTGATCATTGACTTTTCGTTATCCTTGAGATTTTTTATAATAATAATGCTATGTTGGTATTGTAATTAAAAAGTGTGATAAACAAATTATAATTTATATATATATATATATATATATATATATATAATTTTATTTTATGTTCAAAAAAATTCGGTACAATTTTTTATTAAAACTCATTTTTGTAGAAAAAAACATGATTAATAATTATAATTTTTTATCGTTAACTAAACAATAAAATCAAAACATAATTTTATAATTTTATTACATATAAACCACAATACTAAATAACACCTAAGTCAATAACATAATAACTTTAAATACTAGATAATTTATTTGGAGGAAAGTTAGTAATGTGAAGACTGTTACATTACGAAATAAATAACAATGTACCAAAATTTAATTAGAGGCGCGCGGTGCATTAGAAATATGAGTGATAAAACGAATTGACGAATTAAATTTGTATCGAATCCTAAACGAATCGAATCAAAATGTGATGAATTCATATTCGATTCATTTATTAAATGAATATTAACATCCTGATTCATATTTGATTAGTTTATTAAACAAATCAAATACTAATATTCGTTTAGTCATAATATTATATAACAAAAATATCATAATTTATTTACATAAATTCTTCATAAATATATACATATAAAAAAATGTAATCAATATATTGACTAAAAAAAACTCATCAAATATAGATAATATTATTTTTTCTATGGTAAATAGCCATAATTTCTCGAATCTTAATTGAAAAATAACAAT
This sequence comes from Zanthoxylum bungeanum, assembly GCA_019454045.1. Taxonomy (NCBI): domain Eukaryota; kingdom Viridiplantae; phylum Streptophyta; class Magnoliopsida; order Sapindales; family Rutaceae; genus Zanthoxylum; species Zanthoxylum bungeanum. Next base: position 3,083 of record SKCR01045571.1, on the reverse strand, counting down.
AATTAGTAAAAGAAAATAATAAAACGAATCCTAAACGAATAAACGAATTAATGAACTTAAATTTGTAATCTATTCGTTTAATAAACGAAACGAATTGAATTGACACATTTATTAAACGAATTTATTTTTTCAAACCCGTAATCAATTTAAAGCAAATCGAATTGAACGAATAAACGAATCATAACTCAAATTGCCACCCCTAATTATAATTTATTGAATAAGAAATATGATTAGGTAAGTGTTTTGGTGCCAATATATATATATATATATATATACACGTATATATGTATATGTATATGTATATATATATGTATATGTATATATGTATATGTATATGTATATAAAAGAAAGTTATTCATATAAAATTAATTAATTTTTTTTTAAAAAAAAATCCAACTAGTTTAAAAAAATTCAACTAGGTAAATATGAAAATAAAATATAAGGTCGGGCATGCAAATATGTTTTAGACATACGACTAGTAACATCCCAACTAAAATATTAATGTAATATAATTTTTTTTTTTTTTTTTGCATGAAAATGTTAAAATAAAATTCAAATTAAAAAATATGAAATAGATTATCTGAACATGTTTAAAATTTATGATTTATTTCAATGAGTAAGAATGGCGTGAGTTTGTCCCCAAGGAGCGTGGTTTTGTGGTGAAAGGCTCAAGACCTCACATTGTGGTTCTGAATCCGAATTCAACGAGTGCGTTTCTTATAAGAGCTTGGGACAGTCGGAGGTTTTACCTGCTCCACTTAAGCCCGTAATGGGTGGTTTGACGGCAGAGTTTCCAACGATTTCAAAAAAAAGAAAAAAAAATGGTGTGGGTTTGAATATAGGGAGTGCGTTTTTTGAAAGAGCCTGAGACAGTCGAGGATTTTACATGCTTCAATTTAGCCCGAAAAGAAGACGAAGAATGGTGTGGGTTTGAATTTTAATTTCAAAGCAGTATTAAGAGAGTAATCATGTTTGGTAGTGGCAATGAATAATTATCGGTGAGCTGTCTTGTTAATATAAAATCCTAGGAAGGTGAGAAAGTTAAGTCATTACCCTCAAAAAAAAAAAAAAAAAAAAGAAAAAATCGCCATCATCATCATAAAGCTAAAAAATGTCAATGACAAGGATAAGGCAGGCTAAATTTTGCTTTCTTTTGCTCCATTCAAAAATTTCAATTGAGTATACTTTGTCATTAATTAAGCAAAATGGTTATGACTGTACCGAACGATCCATCAAGTTTAAAAATGCTTTTGAAGTATTGCAATCCTAAAATGATATTTAAGTTTCTTTAAACAATACGTAAATTGAATTTGGAACCTGGAAGAAAATTAGGATTTTATACTTGTGATGTAAAGTAAAAGATTTAGGCTTTTTATTTTGTTCGGCTGGATTGGGTTGGATCGATGGTTTGATAACACAACCCCAACCTGTCCATTGATTCTGTTGGTAATTTTCAATCTAATCAATCCAAATATTTTCTCTAATTTATCATTAATTTGATCCAATCCATCAAGTTGACCTAATTGACCGATTGGATGCCCCTATATAGGTCTGGCCACGGTTCGGTTTCGAACCAAAACCAGAACCGCCTGAAACCTCATGTTCCAAGAATCGGAGGTTCCGATTCTAGAAACCGAATCCGAATTCATAATTTTACGTTTCGATTTCGGTTCCGGAACTACAAAAATAAAATAAAATAAATTTAATAATGAATTAGTGAAGTACAAAATTTTACCATGAAGATCACTTATGTTGATATTTGTATAATAATATTTATTAATTTAATTAAAATTAATTTAATTTACATTTAGTTTTATTAATTTTTTAGTTTTTATTAATGCGGTTTCGAATCGAAACCGCCGGTGCCGATTCCAAAATCAAACTATAATTTTACGGTTCGATTTCGAAATCAAAATCGCCGGTTCCGTAACCACTGCTAGGCTACCCCTAGAGGGCAATCATGTTTGTTAGTGGTAATGAATAATTATCGGTAAGAGTTGTCTTATTTAATGTAAAATCCTAAGAAGTGAGATAGTCATTATTATTTTCTTGAAAAGCAGTGAGATAGTTAATTAATTATAAAAAAAAAAATAGAAAAAAATGAAGAAAACATCATCACTATAATTAAAAAAGAAAAAAAAATTATAAAGGCAAAAAATACAATGACAAGAATAAGACGGAGTAAATTTCGCTCCTTTCATTTGCTTCACTCTAATATTTCAATTGAGGCCATTGCTAACGAAGACCCTGTATATCAGACAGGGGCATGGTAGCCAAAGATTACTTGGCAGCCAAACACAATTTTTTTTTTCTTAAAGGGACAATTGGTTTTTGTTACTGGTTTTCCTTTAAAATAATAAAATAATATTAAAATATTAATAAATATTAAGATTGCATTTTTTTGTTAAAAAATCACAGGTTGATAGAAAAAGTTATTCATATTAGTAAAGTTTTATTTGATTTTGAGGTTTGAGAATGTATAGTAAAATAAAGAATTGTGTTTATGAAGAAGTATAAAGAAAATGTAAGGTTATTGAAAACACCATTTTGCCATACTATTCATAATACTCCATTATCATGCTTCTAAACATAACAAGCTAATTAAATTGTTTTATTTTACCTCTCATTATTATCGTGATTCTCTGATCACTGAAGAGTGTAGTTACTTCCATTTTTATTGGCAATATCCGTAACAAAACAAGTTCAATTGAGTTGTAATAAGTCTTAAAGAACTTGGATCAATTGGACTGATATTTGGCAAAGCTGGAGCAAATTCGCTAGTACTGCGTTCGTTGAAGCTTTCAAACGTATGGTGTTAGTGGCGAGTTCGCTGTTGGGTTCGAACGAAATATTCCAGAGAGCAAACGTTCGTGGTGCGAGTAAGCGTTCCAGAGAGCAAATATTCGTGGTATGTTCGAGTAAGCGTTCAAACGAACCTTTCCAGAGAGCACACGTTCGTGGCGCGTTCGAGTGGCGTTCGAACGCCCGTTGATGAGCGGAAAATATATCAATATTTACCGCCCCTTTAACTTAATATTTTGTTTAGTTTCTCGGGTTTGATGAACGTTTTGATGTGTTTAGTT
>SKCR01045570.1:0-46733 GCA_019454045.1 Zanthoxylum bungeanum | reverse complement strand
TAATTTCACCGTTTGTCTCGGCTGTCCTTAGGGCCACCCCTAATAATAATATTTCAATCTTCGTATGATATCATACAAGAAAGAGTGCCAGAGATTTCAGTAATCGATTTTATAAGTATCACTCTGGAAGCAACTCCTAGAATGTTTGATTTTTGAGCTGTGACATAAGTCTAACAAGAGTTCTTAGACCTAACTCTATTTATATTTTGAATTTCATGTTCAGCATATTCTTACATCGTTATAATGAGTTCACATTCTGGTATGACAGTCCATTTTAAATACCTTGCAGGCTATATGCGCATACAATTATGTCCTATGTTTTCACATTGTGGACATGCTATGTGCTGCGAAATGAATACAAGATGATAGCAGAGAAGAGGTTGCGATTTCTAGCATCCGAACAGCGTCGCCCTGATCAATTCACAGTGAGTTTATCAGATATCTTTTAGCTCAACGTTTTTTCCGTTTCCCAAGAGTTTATGTCTATATAACCTTATTATGTCCAGTATGTTTCAGAAATATAATGGAACATTTTCTCTGTTTGAAAACTATTAACTATCTAAGAAGGTAATATGTTTGGGGAATGATATACATTTTCTTACTGGTAATAGTATCTGGACTGTAATTAAAGGAAGGTATGTTGTGAGATTGGCATTTCCTATCAATGGGTGAGACAAGCCATTGTGAAGTCAATTATTTTTAGTGCTTAGATGAATTTATTTTGTGTAACAACAAATGGTCATCATGGAATGAGTCTTATATATGGAATTACACAATGAATCAGTAAATGAGCCACATACTTGATGAGAAAGATAATGATAAGGATGAATTTCATTTCTAGAGGTTATGTGTTAGCCACCAATCTTTGTTGAAGCCAAATAAGAACTTCTATGTTTTTGAAGGCATCAATTACTCTTAAAAGTATCTTATCCTTATGGTTTTGCTCAATATTTTCCATAAATTGTTCTTACATCATTGGCAGGTTCTTGTGAGAAACATTCCTCCAGATCCAGATGAATCGGTTAGTGAGCATGTCCAACATTTCTTCTGTGTGAATCATCCCGATCATTATCTTACTCATCAGGTATGTGTCTTTTAAGAGCTGTATTATTTAGGAGCTTGACTCATAACCTAGCAGCTTGTAGTGCTTTTGAAAAGTAAAGGAATGATATTCACCTGCTGTGTTTCAAATTTTCATATAACCCACTTCTCAGATTGCACTAAATATTCTCCATGCCAATTTTCTAGGTAGTCTACAATGCAAACAAGCTTGCACAACTGGTTGAAAATAAGAAGAGTTTGCGAAATTGGTTAACCTACTACAAAAATACTTACGAGAGAACTTCCAAAAAAGCAACCACGAAGGTTTCTAACTGCATGATGAACTTTCATTTATGCGTTCTTTGCTCTACGTTTCTTTCATAGCGGGGCAATCTGCCTAATTTTTTCACTAAAAATCATTTATATGTAGTCATTGATTTACAAGTATTTACTTTGCCGTCTCATTGTCCATATATATAGACAGGTTTCTGGGGTCTTTGGGGAACTCGAGTGGATGCAATTGACCATTATTCTGCTGAGATTGAAAAGTTAACTGAAGAAGTAAGTCTAACATACTACAATAAAGGTTTCATCATTTGGTTTGCTACCATATATGAAGCTTTTTTCTCTGCCTGTTAACTTATCATATTATTCTTTTCGCTGATGCTCCTCTTATCGCTGTTGTGATGGCTATATTTGAAGAATTTGGTAAAAGCCTGTGGCAGTTTAACATGTGACAGTTTTACCAGATCATAATTTCAAGAAGATGAGGGCGCTGATTGATTATAGCATTCTCTGTCTTCATTCCCTATTTGATATCTGAGTGAAATTTAGGTAGTCACCCGGCTCTTTATTAAATATGACTACTAGAATTAGGGTGATCGAACAAATGTTAAGGTAGAATAACCTAGGGCATTGTGTCATTGGTAAAGGCCAAAGGGGTGATCAGAAATTGTGGTAGGATATAGGCTTGAATTTTGATCCAGGGAAAAGCAAATAACAACCCCAGCATGGTTGAACAAGCAAAGTGTAACACATTCTAAATGTATTCAAGATAGTTATTTTATGAAAAATCATAAAATGGGATAGATTGCAAGACTGTATGGCCAAGAATAGGAAAATAAATTACAAGATTGTATAAGATGGAGTATGAAGATTGTATGATAAGATCAGAGTTGCGTTACTCAGAAACAGAGAAAGCAATAGTTGAAGGTGACATATATTCTCAATGTTTCAGACTCCTAGGGGCTGTTCCATATATTGCACCTTATTTAGAATGTTAAGGAAATAATATCTCTTTGTTATGGAAACAATCTCTAAGATTCTGATTATAAATATTGCAATATTATTTTCCAACTTTAGTATTATTTTTTTCTTATTTTAGTTTGATATGTTGCCTATATAAAGACTTCTACCATTGTAAATACATTATAAAGTGAATTGAAAACTTTCTTTCATTATCTAACATGATATCAGACACTAGATTAAGACTTTTCTAGTTTCGCTCTCTCTGTTCTCATCTTATTAGACATTAGGTTATGATTTTTCTAGTTTCGTTCTATGTTCTCTTCGGCGAGTGGGGTTCACTGCTATCGGCACATGATCCTCACTCGCTTCACCGTCTTGTCCATACTTTGAAAAAAACCCTCACGGCCAAACCTAAATCACTCATGTCAGATTCAGACGAACTGCCAGAATAATTTCTTCATATTGCCACACGATACATGATTGATCCACGGTTGTGTTTGCGGCGAGCCCTAGTCAGGCTGACCCTTTTACATTGAGGGATTTGAATCTTTTCTTCTTGTTCATAATAGTGCCATTATCATTTATAGAAGCCATGAGTTTCATTTCATATACCTTGAACCAGTCATTGTCTTCCTAATGCCTCGAATAGCTTCCTGTCTTTCTAAATCCTTGCCATCCTTGCAACGATCTCTATTTGTCGTACACCGATCGCTACCATTGCAATGATCACACACTTTGTCAACATACCATTGCAACGATCACTACCATTGCAATGATCTCAACGTACCGCACAATATCACTAATCAAAATAGCAATGATCTTAACAACAACTACAGCTTCCCCCAACATCAGCTTATTCTTTTTCGAATCCATGTTACTCTATAATGCACTTCAACACACCTGATCCCCACCTCTCTCAACACTAAATTCCTCAACCAAATTCACAATGGCTGTTCAAAACTGCATCATTTTTCCTTTTTCTTTTTCCACAACTCGTTTGCTCTTGTTGCTCCTGTCGATCATCTTTCGCTAACCTTTTGGGCTTTCACGCTCTTTTCGGGCTTCAGCTCTCTTTCGGGTTTCGGCTCTCTTTTGGGCTTCTACTCTCTTTCAGACTTATGCTCTCCTTCGAGCTTCAGATACTTTTTGGGTTTCGGCTCCCTCTCGATGTTCGGCTCATTCTCGGACTTCGGCTCCCTCTCGGACTTCGACTCACACTTGGGCTTCAGCTCCCAATTCAGGTTTCATAGGTTAAAACTCATTAATTATCTCCAAGTGTCGAGACTCCAAGTTTCAAGACTCCGACTTCCGATTTCATGGTACAACCTGAAGCTTGTTCCTTCGTCACCAGCTTGAGTTTGAGGGGTTGTTAAGGAAATACTATATCTTTATTGTGGAAACGATGTCTAAAATTTCGATTATAATTATTACTATATTATTTTTCATTATTAGTATTATTTCTTTCTTTTTTTTAGTTTGATATGTTGGTCCCTACCATTGTGAATACAATATAGAGTGAATTCATGACTTTCTTTTATTATTTAACATAGAAAATGAAAATATGTGAATGAAATAACCCAAATAAAAACAAGACTAAACATTCCCTAAAAGCAACTACTTTGTTTACTCCTAAAATGTAATAATGACATTTTTTTTGCAGGAGAATGCAGAGAGAGAAAAGATCACAAGTGATGCGAACTCTATAATCCCAGCAGCATTTGTTTCATTCAAATCTCGATGGGGAGCAGCAATCTGTGCTCAAACTCAGCAATCACGTAACCCTACAATTTGGTTGACAGAGTGGGCTCCTGAGCCACGTGATATATTTTGGGATAATCTTTCAATACCTTATGTTGAATTGACTATCCGAAGATTGCTCATGGCTGTTTCTCTATTTGCCTTAATTTTCTTTTTCATGATCCCCATAGCATTTGTCCAATCCCTTGCCAACATTGAGGGGATCCAAAAGGTTTTCCCGTTCTTGAAGCCACTGATAGATTTGTAAGTTTTTTCTTCAACTTATTACTTGAAAACTTTTGTAGTGTAAGCATTTTTTTGTTTCATTTAATTACGCGCAACCATGTGTAAAATGCTAAAATCTTCTTTGTTGAAAAGCAGATCTTTCATCTCGTCTTTACTTTTCTATTTAGCTAACACTTGGGTTGAATGGACATCTTAAATTTTAAAAATAATAACTATACCCTTTTACCCTTTTAAGCTATGCTTGAATCTCATGGAAACTGTTACAAAGGTTATGACTTACCAAGATATTAAGGAAATTTAGATTCTAGCAGTGCTTGCATCTCGAGTAATTAAGCTTCAACAGTGAAACCAGGCAAACTTACATACTGATTAATATTTAAACTGTATTTATTAGGAAAAAGGAAAAGAATAATAAAGTTTACTTGGAGAAAGTGAGATGGTGATAATTATGTCTGTTACTCATAGGATTGTTTATAATGATGGATATCTAAGTACTTTGACTGTCTTCCCGCTATTGTTTCTGTTTTACAGTTTGGGAATGCCAAAGTTTTTAAATGTAGGATTTTTATGTTTTCTGCAGGGAGGTTGTGAAGTCATTTATTCAAGGGTTTCTTCCTGGGATCGCTCTGAAGATATTTCTTATTTTACTTCCACTAATTCTCATGACCATGTCCAAGATAGAGGGACTTACATCACTCTCATCTTTGGAGAAGAGATCAGCTGAGAAGTACTATTTTTTTATACTTGTCAATGTGTTTCTTGGAAGCATTGTTACAGGAACAGCAATGCAGCAGCTTCATACTTTTCTTAATGAGCCCCCGTCAGAGTATGTTACTTTACTAGTCTGTTTATCATTATTATTTACGATGAAAGAAAATGTGTTTAATGTGTTTACTATATGTTACTCTTACTCACTTCGACTAAGTTGCAGGACAAACACTTCCAGAATCCTACTTAGTACATGAAACTAAGCATGATTACTCAAAGCAGTGGGTCCAGAGATGATCTCATCATTCATTTTCTCTTGCAGCTCTTAAAGAAAAATGACATGCATTGGGCATTGAATTCTCTTTAAACAAGGATTAAAATTATTTTTATAAATATTTTCTGTAGAACTTTAGGCCTAATGAATTGTTGATGGACGTTGAACTTCCATGCTTTTAATTGTTACTCACAGAGATATTAATGACATATACCTCTATGAATCAATGACTACTAGTCGTCTTATCAGAATTTCAGCGCCATAGCCTTTTTTCTTCGTGTTCTATGTCATATGCTATAATACTGGTTTCCCAATTAAAATAAAGGTAATTGACGAGAGCTTGTACTGCTTTGTAGGATTCCTAAAACATTTGGTGTTTCCATTCCAATGAAAGCTACTTTCTTCATTACATATACGATGGTTGATGGTTGGGCTGGAATTGCTGCAGAGATTCTCAGATTGGTACCATTAGTAATATTCCACCTGAAGAACACATTTTTGGTTAAGACAGACCAAGACAGGGATGAGGCAATGGATCCTGGTTACTTGAGATTCGCAACAAATGAACCTCGGATCCAGTTCTATATCTTGCTGGGACTTGTATATGCTCCTGTCACACCCATACTTCTTCCTTTCATCATCGTCTTCTTTGCCTTTTCCTATGTGGTATATCGTCATCAGGTACCTAATAAAGTTCATTTTCACGTTTTCATCTTTCAGTAAGTGGGTCTGTATATCTCTCCCTTCCTCCTATATGTTAAAAGACTTATAGGTAATACAGTAAGTTTCATTTTCTCCACGTCTTAATTCAGCAGGCGTTGATTGTTGATTATGTCTTCTTGTGTATTGTTGTAAGATTATCAATGTGTACGATCAAATATATGAGAGTGGAGCTGCATTCTGGCCTGATGTGCATCGGCGTATAATTATAAATTTAATAATATCTCAACTTCTTCTGATGGGTTTGTTGAGCACAAGGAAAGCTGAGAAATCAACTCCATGCTCATCCTGCTTCAGTTATCATCTGCTTCCAGTTATACCACCATGGGCATTTCACATTGATTGCAAGGGTCGTTGCATGAGCTGATTTGCACAGTTAGTTGTGTTGTAGAATTATTATATATATATTCAAAAATTTAATGTATGTAGTTGCCAATGACATTTTGTGATATAAATGCAGGAGGCAATGGTGAAGGATACATGAACGGGCGACAGAAACTAACCTGAACTTGAGAACATATCTTCACGATGCGTATGTGCACCCGGTATTCAAGGACGTTCAGGAGGAGAAGCCGCAGGCGAATGAGGAGGAGAACAGCCCACTTGTTGCAACGAGGAGGAATTGGAATACTAAAAATGATTCTGATGCCAGTTCTAAAGCTAGTCAGCAGTGAGATTATGATACACTACTACTACAACAACAAGACTTTGATACATATTCTTTTCTCAAAATGTTTGAATTCATCATTCGATTCTTTCAAGTGCTTATAAAATAAATCTATTACACATGAGTCTACAAGTTCGAAAGTGAAATGGCAGAATAAGGAAAACTGTGTGTTTTATATTTTTGTACTACAAATTTCCTCCATTTGCACAAAAAATTGGTATTTTCTATATTTAAAATAGAAAATTGTTAAAAAGTCATTTCCACCATGACTAATTTCTAATAAGGACAAGCTCCTAATGAGTTATATAAATGTTAGGATATATGTTCTAAACGATCATGTAATATGTAAACGGGATTATTATCAAAATAATAAATGATGCATTATCATGGTATTTAATTAATTAAGTGAAAATAAATTTAAAAAAAAAAAAAAAAAAGGGAGGTGGTAGAAAATTTGGCATAAAGTGTCACGACCCCCTCCCTAGAGCGGGCCCAACCCTAGAAAGAGGTTCGTAAACTTCTTCAGCTCAAGCATTCTATATGCCAAATCAACCAATTTAAAACACATAAATAATACATCACAAATTACAAACCCATAAAGTATACATAACTTTTAAGGTTTACAACACAAGACTTAAAAGTACAAATGACGACTCGAATGTCTGGACCAACCCGAAAATACAACTGTGGCACGTGGATCCAAATCTGGTACTGCTCCTGCTATTCTCGCGAACTACCTGAAATGTTTGGGGGAAGAGGGGAGTGAGCTTAAAAAGCTCAGCGAGTAAGCACTCATTCTCTCAACATGACCTCACCAACAAAATAGGGTTATATATATATGTAGATATATATATAATATAATATATGAAAATAGCATATATTATAATATCATCTCATACAATCATCCCACAACAATACAAACATCCATCAAACATGGTTGCTACTCCGGGTCTAGTATAACAGAGGATTGAAACCAATGGGAGAGTACCTCATCACAACTCCCAAGGTTTCCAACCATATCAACTCGCAAAATGTGAGTGAAATATAACCAATGGGGGAGTCCCCGTATACCCCCAAATCAAAAACCAATGGGAGAGTACCTCATCACAACTCCCAAGGTTTTGATCATCTCAAACCATCTGATGTATCATCACATCATCTCAAATCCGACCACTTATACAAAAACCGGCTGCATAACACAACAACACACATCATCCAATACAATCACATCTCGCATCCAATCCATCAATCTCATCTCAACAATCATGATTTCATATTTATCATGCTTTTAATATCTCAATATAATATCTCACAAATATGCAAATATATATAACAAAATATATATAATTATACCAATATATATATATATCAACTCTCACAACAACCATCAATCATCAAACAATTATGTTAAGAGAATCACCACAAAGTGTACTTACCTCGATCCACGCAAAAGCGAATATGCCTATATTCTCGCTAAGAATCTCAATCGATCGCTCAAATTGCCAAGTCGATAACGACAATCAACTCGATATTTCCAAAGTCTATGCTGAGTAGAGAAACAGCAACGAACGGCTCCGAAACTAGCTGAAACGCTCAACGAGGCAAGTGGGCCCCACAACGAAGATCGGGCCCCACCACCAAAAAGCGGGCCCCACAACCCGATACTATCAACGGTGAATATATATACCAAAATGCTCATATAATCGAGAGCAACAATCTGATGCGATCGGATCGCCGATCCAACGGTCGGATCTCAAGTTCTAGTAATATTCCTGAATTGCCGGTAATTACAAAACGGAAAACCACCCAAACGATGTCGGATCTGGAAGTTACCACTGGCGTTGGAAAGATCTCGGTCTGAAAAACACTCACTCGCCGGAGGTGGTCGTCAAAAGTGACCGGAGACGGCCGGAAATTACAGAAGAACCGGCGGCGAGTATCTCCATTCAAGCGGTGTGTGGAGGAGCGTCCGGAGGCCGATGGTCTCGATCTCGGCGGCTATGGAAAGCTGACGTCGGCAGCTACTCGGTGGTCCGACGCGTGGCTGAAGGTGGTCGGCGGTGACTCGGCGGCGATGCTTACAAAGTTTGGCAGTGAGGGAGAGAGAGTGAGGGGAAAATGAAGGAGGAGAAAATGAAAACATTTTTTTTTTTATCTTAGTTTTTCTTCGTTTGCTCTACAGCTCACGCGTCCCTTACCTTCCTTATAACTTATAAACTTCAAAATCAAAACTTTTTTTATTATTTAATTATTTTATTTCTTTGACAATCACACGCACGATATCACAATCTACCCACTTTACTAAAAAATTTCGTCCCCGAAATTTCTAAATCCTCAATATAGTTCTGGAATTTCACCTTCATATCCTTTTCTTTCAATTCCCAAATTTGCTCTCGAATATGATGATTTGTCCACAAGACCTTTACAAGGGGAATCTGTTTGGATCTCACTCTTGGAGGACTCTTCCGTTCTACAATCTTCACAGGCTTTTCTTCATAAGTCATATCTCACTCACTCAACCGGTTGGTTCTCCAGAATGTGAGTAGGATCTGGTACGTACTTGTTTCACGCATCGACAACATGAAATACATTGTGAATCCTTTCCACACTCCGTCGTGGTAATGTAAGACATTAATCCACCTTGCCCACTCCTCCACTTCTCTCGTAAGTAGACCAATCGGCGGTAACTCTCTCCTTCCTACCGGCCAAATCTCAAAATTCCCTTCCAAGAGAGACTTTCAAAAAGACTTTATCCCCCACTTGGAACTCAATGTGTCTTTCCTCCTTCGAACGGAATAACTCTTTTGTCGACTTTGCACCTCTAACAGTCTAGATCAGATCAGCCTGATTCTTTCTGACGTCATATCTATCAATTCTGAGCCATGAATTTGTCTATCTCCAACCTCACCCAACACAACAGGGGTTCTTACACCTCCTCTCATACAATGCCTCAAATGGAGCCATACCGATACTTGCCTGAAAGCTGTTGTTGTAGGCAAATTCTATCAAATGAAGATGACCATCCCATCCTCCAGTAAAGGTCAAAACACACGATCTCAGTAGGTCCTCCAATGTCTAAATAGTCCGCTCAGACTGCCAGTCAGTCTGAGGGTGAAATGCTGTGCTCATAGAAATCTTTGATCCCATAGACTTCTGGAAACCCCGTAAAAAACGAGAAGTAAATCTGGCATCTCTATCTGATACAATCGATGCTGGTACTCCATGTAATCAACAATCTACTCCACATATAATTCTGCTAGTCTCTCTGGTCCCCATGTAACTCGAATCGGTAGAAAATGGGCAGACTTAGACAATCGATCCACTATCACCCAAATTGTGTCATAACCCTTTTGTGTCCTCGGCAGCCCTACTACAAAGTCCATTGTAATATTTTCCCATGGCCACTCGGGTATAGGTAGAGGCTGGAGTAGCCCGGCTGGATGTTGATGCTCTGCTTTAACTTGCTGACAAACCAAACATCGAGATACAAACTCTGAAATATCTCTCTTTATTCCTGGCCACCAATAAGTCTTCTTCAGATTTTGATACATCTTGGTACTCCCATGATGCATATTATAAGGAGCATCGTGGGCCTCATCCAAGATTTCCTGATTGAGCGCTCCTGAATGTGGTACCACAACTCTATCACCCAAAAGTAATACATCCTCCGAACTCATCCTGAAATTAGAATTCTCCCCCTTAGGAATCTCTGCTCTCTGTTTCCCACACTGATCATCCTCACTCTGGGCTGTTTTAAGTCTATCTAGCAATGTAGGTCAGACCTTCATATGGGCAAGAAGGCCTGCTCTGCCGGATATCCCAAAGTTCAATCGTAACTCCGCTAACTCCTCGAACATCTTCTGTCTGACTCTTAAGAACTGTAATTTACCCATATTTTTCCTACTAAGGGCATCAGCAACAACATTGGCCTTCCCTGGATGGTAATTAATAGTGCAATCGTAGTCACTAAGGAATTCCATCCAACGTCTCTGTCTCAAATTTAACTCCTTTTGAGTGGGAAGGTATTTCAAACTCTTATGATCAGTACAAATCTCACATTTGGCACCATATAAGTAATGCCTCCAAATCTTTAGAGCATGAACAATCGCTGCCATCTCCAAAATCATGAGTAGGATAATTCTTCTCAGGGTCTTCAATTGTCTCGAGGCATAAGCGATCACTTTTCCATGTTGCATCAGTACACACATCCTAACCCTTGATGTGATGCATCAGTATAACAACATATTCATCCAGTCCGGAAGGTAAAGTAAGTACTGGTGCAGTAGTTAATTTCTCCTTCAGAGTTTGGAAGCTCTTCTCACAATATCAGTCCACACGAACGGTATCTTCTTCCTTGTCAGCTGAGTCATCGGAGCAGCAATAATAGAGAAATCTTGAATAAATCGACGGTAGTAGCCTGCTAAACCCAGGAAAATTCGAATATCTGTCACCGTTCTCGGTCTCTCCCATCTCAGAACTGCTTCAACTTTTGTGGATCAACATAAATACCTTCTCTAGAGATGATGTGTCCCAGAAATACCACTCTATCCAGCCAAAATTCACATTTAGAGAACTTGGCATAAAGTTGTTTTATCCTCAAAATCTCAAGTATCAATCGAAAATGTTGCTTATGATCGATCTGAGAAGGTGAATACACAAGGATGTCATCAATAAACATTACAACAAATTTATCTAGATACGGCTGGAACACTCTATTCATCAAATCCATGAATGCTGCAGGTGCATTAGTAAGTCCAAACGACATGACTAAAAATTCGTAATGCCCGTATCTAGTTCGAAATGCAGTCTTAGGAATATCTGTATCCCGAATCCTCATTTGATGATACCCCGACCGAAGATCAATTTTTGAAAACATCGAAGCTCCATGAAGTTGGTCAAATAAATCATCAATGCGGGGCAACGGATACCGATTTTTGATAGTCACCTTATTAAGCTGACGATAATCAATACACAATCTTAAGGTGCCATCCTTCTTTTTTACGAACAATACTGGTGCTCCCCAAGGCGAAACATTAGGCCGAATAAATCCTCGATCCAACAGCTCTTGCAACTGTTCTTTCAGCTCCTTCATTTCTGCTGGGGCCAAACGATATGGAGTCACCGAAATAGGAGTGGTACCAGGCATTAGATCTATAGTGAATTCTAGATCTCTACGAGGTGGCAACCCTGATAACTCACAGGAAGGAAAGATCCTACTCATCTCACTGGAATACTTACTATTTGTATTTACTTGTATCGATTCTCTTTTTCCACCGTAGTGATACTCGCTAAAAAGTCATTGCACCCATGTCTAATCATTCTACAAGCCTACATGGCAGAAATGATGGGTACCATAACCCGATTACAATCACTGACCACCTTAAACCTCTCCATCTCTGACTTAAACCGTACTTCTTTGTCGCTACAATCATAACGGCTCCATGAGCAGTAAAACCATCCATCCCTAAAATCAAACCGAAGTCCTCAATTTCTAACGGGTAAAGTATAACTGGTAGTTGTCTCGCCTCAATCTCAACACTCAATCCCATAAATACCGCACCGCATCTATCCTGATGTCCTTCCCCGAAGGAAGACTTACAATCAAAGGAATCTTATTGGTCTCCGGTACACTACTCAGACAAGGAATACAACTAGCAGAATAAATGAATGCGTAGAACCCTTATCAAATAAAGCTCGAACAAGTATACCTGATACTCGTACTATGTCTGATACAGTATCACACCATCTTGTGCCTCGTGCTCTGTCATGGCTAAGACTCGTCCATCAAACACCAGGTGCAGTAGGTGCCTGAGATGTCTGTCCTCTACCACCATATGGTCCACTCGAAGTTCATCTACCTCTGTTCTATGGAAAACCCAAACCTCTTCCACGGCTACCACTGGAATCTATCCCTCTACCACGTCCCACAGTCGGCTCGGCTCCTCGAAATCCACCACTAGTAGGGCAATCTCTAGCAAAATGTCCAGGTTGTTGGCATTCAAAGCACTTCTTTTCTCTACTACATTGCATGCTGAGATGACCCTCCTGACCACAGTTAAAGCACCGACGAGGGCCAGTAGGCCGAGATGCTACACTTACAGCACTCTGATCAACGGATGGTACTGGGCCTCTACTCTGAACCTGCTCAGTCTGACCCCTACGAAACTGTCCTCTGAAAGGGGCACTCTGTGCGCCTCTAGGTGGTAACCCGCTGTGACCCGACTGTGGAGGATACTGTCTACTGTTAGATCTACCATGTCCTCCCTCAGAAACCTCATTTCGCCCCATCTTCCTGCTCTCTTGAAAGGCGGCTCTATTCTCTTTCTCAATCTTGATGTCACTTTCCGCAATCATGGCTCTGTCAACCAATACTGAGTATGGCAGTTTCCCCAAAATCGAAATCCTCGATCTAATATGCTGTCTCAGCCCACCCTTGAACTTCTCACACTTATCGTCCTCACGTCGTATCAATTCTGGATAGTAACGAGATAAAGAAACCATGTGCCTCTCATACTCCATCACTGTCTCCGTCGGTCCCTGAACCACGTGCTCGAACAGACGACGCTGCTCACTACGATAAGCATACGAAAAGTACTTCTCATTGAAGGCTTCCTCGAACATATCCCATGTGATATACTGAGGTCTTCCAGGTCCATCAGTTCTCCAGAAATCAGGTGATCTCAATCTGTCTATCAGTACAGTCTCAGTATGCTTCCACCACATCTCTGCTTCACCCCTCATCATAAAAGCGGCAAATCTAACCTTCTCTTGATCTGTCAAATCCAACACACTAAATATGTGCTGAATATCATCCTTCTATTTTTCTGCAACTAAGGGATCGGCCGTGTCATGAAACTGTGGGGGCCTCAAATTAAGAAACTGATCCAGCTTACTCGTGTTACCACTACTGCTCAAAGGTACATTACTCGATGGCCCTCTGGTAACCATCTGAGCAACTACATCGATAAATCTTCCCAATACATCTTCTAGATGTGAGGCTGTCGGGGGAACTGAATGAACGGCAGGGGTCACATTAGGTACATTCCAGGAACATCAATAGGTGCAGCTACATGAATAGCTGTGGGGGCAGCTACCGAAACTACTGGAGGTACAGGTCTAGAACCTTCACCAATCTCATAAACCGGCGGAACACCAGATGAAGCTACATCCGGTACAGGATCTACAGGCAGAGTCTGGGGTCCCTCAATACCTATACTCGACAACCTCACAATTCGTCGAGCTCTCCCTCTCCCGCGTTGAGTACCAGTACCACGGCCACGTCCAGACATTTTCCTACAAACATAAAACTATCTCGTTATTACTCTCTCCAATGCAATGTGTCTACAGAACCTATAACCCTAAGCTCTGATACCAAATCTGTCACGACCCCCTCCCTAGAGCGGGCCCAACCTTAGAAAGAGGTTACTTCTTCAGCTCAAGCATTCTATATGCAAAATCAACCAATTTAAAACACACAAATAATACATCACAAATTACAAACCCAAAAAAGTATACATAACTTTTAAGGTTTACAACACAAGACTTAAAAGTACAAATGACGACTCGAATGTCGACCAACCCAAAAAACAACACTGTGGCACGTGGATCCAAATCTGGTACTGCTCTTGCTATTCTCGCGAACTACCTGAAATGTTTGGGGGAAGAGGGGAGTGAGCTTAAAAAGCTCAGCAAGTAAGCACTCATTCTCTCAACATGACATCACCAACAAAATAGGGTTATATATATATGTAGATATATATATATATATATAATATAATATATGAAAATAGCATATATTATAATATCATCTCATACAATCATCCCACAACAATACAAACATCCATCAAACATGGTTGCTAATCCGGGTCTAGTATAACAGATGATTGAAACCAAGGAGAGTACCTCATCACAACTCCCAAGGTTTCCAACCATATCAACTCGCAAAATGTGAGTGAAATATAACCAATGGGGGAGTCCCCGTATACCCCCAAATCAAAAACCAATGGGAGAGTACCTCATCACAACTCCCAAGGTTTTGATCATCTCAAACCATCTGATGTATCATCACATCATCTCAAATCCGACCACTATTATACAAAAACCCGGCTGCATAACACAACAACACACATCATCCAATACAATCACATCTCGCATCCAATCCATCAATCTCATCTCAACAATCATGATTTCATATTATCATGCTTTTAATATCTCAATATAATATCTCACAAATATGCAAATATATATAACAAAATATATATAATTATACCAATATATATATATATTATATATATATATATCAACTCTCACAACAACCATTAATCATCAAACAATTATGTTAAGAGAATCACCACAAAATGTACTTACCTCGATCCATGCAAAAGCGAATATGCCTATATTCTCGCTAAGAATCTCAATCGATCGCTCAAATTGCCAAGTCGATAACGACAATCAACTCAATATTTCCAAACGTCTATGCTGAGTAGAGAAACAGCAACGAACGGCTCCGGAACTAGCTGAAACGCTCAACGAGGCAAGTGGGCCCCACAACGAAGATCGGGCCCCACCACCAAAAAGCGGGCCCCACAACCCGATACTATCAACGGTGAATATATATACCAAAATGCTCATATAATCGAGAGCAACAATCTGATGCGATCGGATCGTCGATCCAACGGTCGGATCTCAAGTTCTAGTAATATTCCCGAATTACCGGTAATTACAAAACGGAAAACCACCCAAACGATGTCGGATCAGGAAGTTACCACTGGCGTTGGAAAGATCTCGGTCTGAAAAACACTCACTCGCCGGAGGTGGTCGTCAAAAGTGGACCGGAGACGGCCGGAAATTGCAGAAGAACCGGCGGCGAGTCTCTCCCTTCAAGCGGAGCGTGGAGGAGCGTCCGGAGGCCGATGTCTCGATCTCGGAGGCTATGGAAAGCTGACGTCGGCAGCTACTCGGTGGTCCGGCGCGTGGCTGAAGGTGGTCGGCGGTGACTCGGCGGCGATGCTTACAAAGTTTGGCAGTGAGGGAGAGAGAGTGAGGGGAAAAGGAAGGAGAGAGAAAAGGAAAACATTTTTTTTTATCTTAGTTTTTCGTCGTTTGCTCTACAGCTCGCGCGTCCCTTGCCTCATACTTATAAACTTCAAAATCAAAACTTTTTTTTATATTAATTATTTTATTTCTTTGCCAACTCACACGCACGATATCACATAAGGTTAGAGGTTAATTTTGTAATTTGATGATAATTAATTAACCAAATCCCTAACTATAAAAGGGGGGTTAGTTCTCTTTTATTAAACAAGAGTTATAAAACAAAATCCTAGCCACCTTTATTTTCTTCTTCTCTATATAGAAAAAGAAAAAGAAAAGAGTGGAGTGATTTTTATCTAAAACACCCTGAGTGTGTTTGGTTGGGGGGTTTTGGAGGGGAGGGGGGAGGGGAGGGGAGGGATTATTTTAAATTATGTTTGTTTGGTTCAATTTTTTGGAGGGGAGGGGAGGGGAGCAAAATCCCTCCTAAGCCAATTTTAGCTCCCCTCCAAAAGTGGGGGGTTTTGGAGGGGAGAGAAAAAGATGAATTAAAATTTTAAATGTAATTACTAATTATCCCTACTTATATTGTTTTAATTTTATTTATAACAAGTTATAAGGATAAATAGTAAATAGTTTTAAAATCCCTCACTCCCTTCTTAAACCAAACATATATCTAATAAAAACCCTCCCCTCACTCCCCTCCCCTCCCCTCCATTAAAATCCCTCCCCTCCCCCTCCTCCCCTCCCCTTCGTTGAACCAAACAAACCCTTAACACGGAAGACCGAGTGATACCCATCATCTTCTCGTAGGCAATTTCACAGTCCACAGTTGTTGCGTTTTTGGACAAAACGGGGGCTGTTGTGATTTTAATTTTTGTAGAAAATATTTGGATTGCAGAGGATTTACTGGGGATTATTTTGGCGCTGATTTTGTTGCATAAAATCAGTTCTAAAATTCTCTGAATTTGCACATAAATACTGCTTTTTGGGGCTGTTTTGGTGGTGCATAGACTTCCAGATCTGCCAAAATAATTTGAGATCTGTGGGAGTGTTTTGGGATTATTGGGGGTATTTTCAATACACATAGACCGCACGAATACCGCTAAATGTTGCAAACAGCAAGGGCGGTCGAAAATCCTGGCAAATGCCGCAAATTCCAATAAATTGAGCGAGTTGCAGGGATGTTCAGTCGCTGTCTAATATCAGCATGAGGAGGAAAGAAAGATGAGAGAAAAAATTTCAAGCCCCATCCTGAGGTCTAGAGGCGTTTCCACTGTGCGAGGAGATTTCCCATGAAAAAGTTTGCACGAAAACTCCTCCTACAATGAGGAGCTTAATCATCTCTTCTTTCAGTGTCCATTTTCTAATTGTGTTTAGTCATCTATTGTAGGAGTTGAAATTTTTCTCTCCCTCCCTCTTTGATGTGTGTCAATATCAGAAAATGGACAACCTTGTTGTCCTGCGATTACAACGTATTTCAGAAGACTTTTGCTTGTCGGAATTAACTCAAGTTAGTCCCAAAATGTTCCTAACTGATGTAGGAAAATTTCGGCATCCTTGGACAAATTTATAGAACTGAAAAAGCCTTGAAAACAGTCTTGAATAGTAGTTCTGTGTGTGCACTACCATGCAGAATTTTTACTGTAGTTTTTTTTTATATTGCGGTAGGGGTGGTCATAGGGTCGGGTCAAACCGCGAACCGATCTGACCCGCACGGGTTTAAAAAAATAATGATTTTTCCACCGGGCCCGAAATTTGCGAGTTAGGTAACGGGTTTGATATTAAAACCCGACTCTGACACTATAATATTTTTATTTTTTTTTCTAAATTTTTTATTATTTTTCTAAAAATTTATTATTATTTTTAAAGTTTTTACTATTATTTCATTTGTTTATTAATTTTGTCGTATTGAAACTTTATATATATTATAATTTTCGGGACATAAAATAATTAATATTTCTATTTCAAAATAATTAATTCATTAAACAAATTTCCTTTTTTTTTGGCAACCCGACCCGACAGATTTCACCTCTCAAAATTCGGGTTCAGATTTCCCAACTCGTGTGACCGGACCCGACCCATAAACACCCCTAATTTACAGCATCTTAGGAAATTTTTAGGTTTGATTTTATACAACCAAATCAGCCATAAATTAGTTCCAATTTTATCTTATGTGTTCCCAAATCTTTTCTTTGAAAATCAGATTTAGAACAACCCCGAATCATAGACCTAACATGTGCACTTTGGTTTCAAATTTGTGACCGTTGGACATCCTCGGAAGCCACACATGTGACGCACTTTGTTCAGTGAATCACTGTAGCTACAGTGAGGGGTTGGTAAATTTGTTTGTGAGAATTTAAGTGATTGTATCACCACTCTTGTTCATGATGATGATGTGTTTCTTTGAAATATATATAATCACCACATGCATGCTTTCGTCCTCTTCAATTGGCCATGCAGGCGAATCCAACTTCGATTTGTTTTGTTGTTTGCCGTGAGATCTAGTCAAGGAATGTCTCTACACAAAACAGATATATCTTGATAGATAATCATAATAGTTTCAGAAAATTTATGATAAACTATGAAAAATTTTGTTTATCACGAAAGTTTATGACAAAATTATGACATAATATATTTTATCACGAAATTTTGTGATAGACTTATGATAATATATATTCTATCACGAATTATTGTGATGATTTTATTAAATGCATTGTTTACCATGAATTAAAGCTATAAATCAATCACCTGGGCTTTATGTGCTTTCCTATTGCTGCAAATTTAATTCTTGAAAATGATTAGCTTGTTTGTAGTGAGAAGAATTTGATAATAATTGTGTTAGTTCCATTTTTATTGGCAATGTCCGTGACAAAACAAGTTCAATTGAGTTGGAACAAGTCTTGAAGATCTTAGAGCAATTGGACTGGTTTCTGGTAAAGCTGGAACATTTTCGTTAGTGTTGCGTTCGTTGCAGCGTTCAAACGTGTGGCGTTAGTGGCACGTTCTCCATTGGGCTCGAACGAAACATTTCAGAGAGCAATTGTTCGTGGTATGTTCGTGGAAGCGTTCGAACGAAATATTTCAGATAGCAATTGTAGACAACAGGACCTGGGCGACGTCGTTCTTAGGCTCGCGGCCTAGTTTGGGAAATACTAAATAACATGGAGTCGCCACCGGTGTGAACCGGGACAAAGATTTAAGGCCGCACTCACCCAAGGGAAGGACCTCAAGATTGTTCGCACTAGACCTCAAACCGTTGGGTTCGGAACGGTCCCTTACTTATGTCACTCGTAATAAAAGGATTTATGTGATAATTAACCAGGCTTAAATAACATTTATTTCCAAAGGTATCATGCTTCTAAATTCTCATATGCAAAATAAAACTTATGTACGCATTTCACATATATCTCATATTCAAAATTGCATGCTTAACATATATCAAGGTAGCAACGAACATACAACTCTATTTGCATATCGCATTCAGGAAAACACAAGCACACATATTAAACATACAAGCACACATACGGGCATTTTTCCAAGCGGTACGTGGAATTGTGGCCCGAGTACAGACCGTACTACCGTCCATTCGGAATCGGCTACGGAATTTACGTCTGGGTTTCCATCCGATATACCACAAGAAAAATACTCAAATGCTATCATGACATAAGCATATGAATTTGTAATACATTAACATATTTGCATTTATACATGTGGAGAGATAGCTACTAGGAAAAACTATGCATGAAATCTAATGAAGAGGACTCAGTTCAGTGTGGTGCGCGTTCGTGTAGCGTTCGTAAACGCGTTCGAACGGAAATGAAACAGAATGCTCGCGTTCGTATGGCGTTTGATAACGCGTTCGAACGGAAATGAAACAGAATGTTCACGTTCGTATGGCGTTCGTAAACGCGTTCGAACGGAAATGAAACAGAATGCTCACGTTCGTATGGCGTTTGATAACGCGTTCGAACGGAAATGAGATCTGATGCATGATAAGGCAAAATGTATGCGCGTTCGTAAACGCGTTCGAACGTAAATGAAACAGAATGCTCACGTTCGTATGGCGTTTGTTAACGCGTTCGAACGGAAATGAGACCTGATGCATGATAAGGCAAAATGTATGCGCGTTCGAGTTACGTTCGTAAACGCATTCGAACGGAAACAGACCTGATGCATGAAATGGGATGCAATACATAAACACAAAATAAAGGGGCGCGGCGAAGTACTGCCGTAAAGGTGGCCTTTTGGGGCTCTTGATCTCTCAAATAGAGGACCTTTAGACCAACATACTAAGCCCATGCACGTCACATCACAACACATGAAATAAATAAAATCAGACATAGTGCGCCCTATTGAATGTATCTTGTATCCAACCGAACACACATCAATCGGCGCGGCAAAGCATCGTGGTAAAGGGCTTTTAGCCCCTCCCCATAGGGGATCTCACATCACACTTACTAAGCCCATGCGCTCGATTGAATTATACATACGAAAATAAAGATAATAATATCAAACTAAGTATGCCCGATTGAACGTATCTCGCATCCAACCGAACATACATCAACCAGCGCGGCGAAGTAGTGTCACAAAGGTGGCCTTTTCGGCTCTTTGTCTCCCAAATGGAGGACCTTTGGACTAACTCACTAAGCCCATGCGCTTGGTTGAATCATGCATAACTAAACGACATATTGAATTCAAGTAAAGAAAACTAAATAAACAAAAGCAACACAACAAAAGAAAGATGGTGCCGTTTACCCAAGCGGTACGTAGAGTTGTGGCCCGAGTACAGATCATATTACCGTCATTCGGAATCGGCTATGAAATTTATGTCCGGGTTTCCATCCGATATACGCGAGAGTTGACACATCTCTCATTATCCAATACCCACAACATACATCATACACACAACGAATACCACAAATACAGAAAATATAATCAAAATAAATGACCAGAAAATACAATGATAATAAGTGTGAAAGATACCCTCAGGTCTAACCTTTTAAGCCGCCTCTCGGACTCGCGTTCCACGGAGATCGAAAGGGGGTAAAGCTCCGCAACTTTTCTGGTCCACTGGTTCAACGTCCTAGCTCACTGCTTCGCTGTTTTGCTTACGATTCGAACTCCGTTCTGCTCCTATTTGGTCTCTGTCTTGCTGCTCACTGCACGGACCACATGTTTTAACGTTTTCAATAAACTATTCCAAGTTTGTGTGGGTTCTTAGTGCAATTATGTGATTGTTTTTAAGATTATCTATGCAGTTTTTATGTTGCTGTTTTTAAGGATTTGGGCTGCTGTTAAGGTGATTTTGCTGCTGTTTGGGTGTGTAATACAGTGTGGTTTTGTGGTATTTTCGATGGTGGAGGCTGCTATGTAGGTGACTGTTTCGGTGATGTGTGGGGGTTTACGGAGGTGGTTTTGGCTATGGAGGAGATGGTTTTTGGCTCTTTGTTCTCTTTCTGTGTATGTGTGAAGTGTTTTCTTTTCTCTTGTGATTTTGTGTGAGTTGTGTTGTGTTTTGTGTGTATGAGCTAGCTATGGACTAGGGTTGAGAAGGTTGGTGAAGGGTTCTTTTTATAGGCAAAGGGTTAGGCTTGTCAAGGAAAGGGATTTGATTTTGGTTTGGTTAAGGGAAGTCAAAGATTGAGGGGGGACAAATCTTGGCTAGATAGGGAAGGTTGAATATTAATTTGTGTTGGTTTAGGAATACAATATTTTATATTGGTAAGTATCTTATTAGATTGGAATATAATTGGTTGATTGATTTTATTAGGCATGATTTATTTTGATTTAGTATGTGATTTGTTGTTTAATTTAGGCATGATTTAGTTTAAGTTGGTAATTGTTTATTTTATGTTTGGTATATGTTTTATTTAATTATTTAATGGTTTAAATATTTTATTTAATGTTTAATATTTAAGTTAATATTTATTTATTTAATTTGGGATGTGTTTTATGGGCTTGGGGGAGCTAAATGGGCTGGGCGTGAGGCTAGCAGCAAAACCAGAATTCACCGAACCGTTCGAACGCGCCCTCGAACGCGACACGAACGCCCGCAATCTGTTTCCCTTCGAACGAAGTAGAGAACGCAGCACTAACGAAGACAGTGAGCTTGTTTATTCTGAATTTTCCCCTTCCGATATCCGTTTCCCGCGGCTTCCGTGGCTCAAAAGGTAGTTGTCTCCAAATAAGACTCCTCATCGGGTTTTATGTGTAAAAAAATGCAGTGCCTACAGCAATCGTTCGTGGTACGTTCGTGGAAGCGTCCGAAAGAATCAATCCAGAGAGCAAGCGTTCACGGTGCGTTCGAGTAGCGTTCGAATGAGTCTTTCCAGTGGGCACGCGTCGTGGTGTGTTTCGATTAACGTTCAAACGCAACCGCGATCTGGACACGTTTTTGAGCCTTTTCACTTTGAAAACCTCTAAATATTCACCCTACATATAAATAAAACATGTAGCAACATCCTCAATGGTTGAAATACATTTCCCCTGAGCCAAAATCTCTCAAAGCTTTCAACCTCTCTGAATCCACTTTGAAGACTTTTTATCTTCTTGTCTTCTTTGCTTATGGTGAGATTCAATATTTGATAAACCTTCAACACAATCAAACCCAAAATTCCTACTCCTTCAAAGTTCTCAAGGAAAAAGATTGGTAGTCAGAGTTTCGGCGTGCGTAAGGATTTGATTCACTCAGAGACTTCAGAGGTTCTGAAGAAAATCGTAGTGTACAGGCTTAAGGAGTTCCTTGGGTTCTAACAGTCTAGAGGTATTTGAGTCGACGGAGTTCCCACTATAGGTCTTGACCATCGTTGTAAGTTTTTCTCTATATAATGGACTGGGCTAGTAACCGAGATACCCGGAGTGATTTTTGTACTCGCATGAGTTTTCCACTTTGTCACCAAAATTATTGTGCTGATTTTGTGTGATTGCTTTTTTTTTTACATTTATATTTTGCATTGAATTGATATTGTGGGGATTTATTGCTATTAGAATTAAGGTTGCTTGTTGAGAATCCATAGACACATTACTTAGGATTTGTCTTCGTTAATTGTGATAAGTTCCGCATAGGGTCAGAACCTTAGGGTAAACACGAACTTTCAATTGGTATCAAAGACTGAACTCGATCCTTGACCCATTAGCTATAGATCATAGTCAACCTTAAATTGTCCGCCATTTTTTGATGACACAAAATATTTACATTGGAAGGTTCGTATGAGAGCATTCCTTAAGTCCTTAGATGTGAGGATCTGGATGACAGTAGAATACAGATGGAAACCTCCCGTAGTTATAGTTGATGGGGTATCTTCCCCTAGAGATAAATTGACCTAGAACAAGGATGATTTTGACGCTAGCAATAAGAACAGCAAGGCAATTAATGCCATACATGGTGTTCTGTGCTCAACTGAATTTAGGAGAATCTCTATGTGTGAGATACCTGTAGGACACAGAAATCGGCGACGCTGTTCTAGGCTCGCGGCCTAGTCGGGAGTACGGAGTAGCCCGCGAGGGACTAAACCGGAGAATAAAGGAGTCACCACCCGGTGTGAACCGGGAAAATGATTTAAGGCCGCACTCACCCCTCGCAAGGGAAGACCTCAAACCGTTGGGTTCGGAACGGTCCCTTACTTATGCCACTTGTAATGAAATGATTGGTGCAATAACTAAACCGAATCTACACAACATATATATTCAAGAATAACCTAGATCTAGTTCGCATTCATAAAAATAAATCCTATATCTAAGTTTGCATGCTTTAAAAGTAAGTAATCATAACGGCAAACACACAATAATCTCATGAGCATATTGAATTATAAAAAAAAATAATAATAAATAACAACCTAAACATAAACGTAAATTAAATTCATAATGCGACAGCAAATAACTAAATCATGCATAAAGAATAACATACTAATGACTAAATCATGCTTAAAAAAAAACAACATACTAACGACTAAATCATGCTCAAACACAAGGTTGGATGAAACGAAATATGTGTGTCTCGAGTGGTACGTGGAGTTGTTTCCCAAGTACAGACCGCACACTACCGTCCATTCAGATTCGGCTATGGAATTTACATCTGGGTTTCCATCCGATATACCACAAGAGAGAACATATATTCCATTCATCCAAAATTCATATCATACACCAATCCACAATACTCATGCGAAATAAAGTAAGAAAATAAATAAAAATAAAAGAGAATAAATATAAAAGGGTGCCCTCAAGTCTAACCTCTTAAGTCGTCTCTCGGAAGTGCGCCACACGGTTGTCGGAAGGGTGATGCTCCACAACTCCTCCGGTTCACTAGTTCAACATTTCCCTTCGCTGTTTCGCTGTTTGGGCTGCTGTTTTACTCTGTTTTACGACTGTTTCTGGTCGCGGTTTTGGCTTACTATTTTGCGGTAATGCGGGACTGTTTTGAGGTGATTTTTGAATGGACTGTGTGGGCTGTTTTATGGTAGTTAGGGGTGCAGTTTGCGGGGCTGATTTAGGCAGTGTGTGAGGCTGTTTGTGGGCGTGAACTGAGACAGTTTGCGGAGAGTAGTGGCGTGAGTTGAGTGGCTTTATGCGTGATTTAGGCAGGCTGTGTGTTGAAGGCAGTATGTGACGTGAATTGAGTGGCTTGCGTGAGGGTGTGATTTGCGTGGATTGAATGGTTGGTCAGGGGGTGCGTGAGTGAGGCAATGTGAGGGGCTATTACGTGAGTAAGGCTAGGGGGTGCGTGAGTGTATGGCTGGTCAGGGGGTGCGTGAGTGAGGCAATGTGAGGGCTTGTTCACTGCTGTGAGGGGTGTTTATTGGATGCTTTAGGCGTGAATCACTAGGTTATTTTCTTTGTGTTTTCGTGAGAATGAGCTAGGGGTTTCAAGGTGGGTTGGGTTTAGGCTTCTTTTTATAGGCAAAGGTTGGGGTTTACCTTGTGCGAATAGGGAAAGGATTTTGTAATTATGGGAGTATATTTTAATTAGTGTGTCTTAAGGAAAAATCTATTTAATTAGGGATGTGATTTAATTTGATTTGATTTCTTTTCTTTTGATTAGGGATATGATTTATTGAATTAGGAAAGTATTTGATGAGATTTGATTTGTATCTTTTAATTAGGGAATGTGATTTGTCTTGATTTTAGCATGTGTTTAATGTGTGATTTTGTTAATTTGGAAGGTGATTGGCGTGGGGCTTGGTCTCTTGGGCGTGAGCTTGGCTTATTTTGGTGGGCTTGGAGTGTGGCTTGGTGGTGTGTGGGCTTGGTGTGTGACTTGCGGGGGTTTGGGTCAAGGATGTGTTTTAAAACAGAGGTCCAACAAGGTGTCAATTTCTGACTTTTCCCTTCCGACGTCCATTTCCCGCGACTTCCATATTTTAAGAGGTAATGTCTCCGTGTGAGACTCATCATCGGGACTTATATGCAAAAATGCAGTGCCTACAATACCCAAGGATGCTTGGGACATCCTACAGACTGTGCATGAGAGCACATTGTCTGTTAAAAATAATAGCCTCAAGGATCTTGTTACTAGGTTTGAGGTCGCCCATATGAAAGATGATGAGACATTTGATGAGTTCTATGCTGAGATTAACGATGTAGTTTACTCAAGCTTTAACCTAGGTGAGACTATCCATACTAGTAGGATTGTTAGGATAATCCTTAGATCCCTGCCTGAGAAGTTACTACCCAAGATTACAACCATCGAGGAAAGCAATGACCTCGATCATCTTAAATTAGATGACCTTGTTGGAAAACTGCAGGTTTATTAGAAGAAACTTCCTGATTATAAAAAGCCAAAAACTAAAGCGATGAAGATCGCGAAGGAAGTTGCTCATGATCCATCTAGTGATGATGATGATACCCTCACGGATCATGATTTGGCCATGTTTGCAAAGAGGTTTAAGAAATTTCTTAAGCTTAAGAAGAGTGGCAGTAGCAGTAATAGGGATATGGAGGATAGGCCTAGAGAAAGTAGGCGTAGCTGGATAGAGTCTAAAGAGGATAGGGATAGTAGATCCCGTGGTATCCAGTGCCATGAATGTGAAGGATATGGGCACATCAGACCTGAGTGTCCCACATACCTTAAGGATAAATGTAAGAAAACCATGGCAGCCTCCCTTAGTGATTTAGAATGTGGCTATGCTTCTGATGAGTCTCCTAAAGATAAGAGGAGCTTTATGGCCTTTGCTGCTAGTGTGCCTGATGATAGAGAGAATAAATTTCATGATGTTGATTTAGAAGTCTCCCTTAGCCAATTTGGCAAAGCAAAATTGCTCATATTTTTTTTATTTTCTAAAAAAAAAAACTTTCAAACACTTTAAAAATCACACAAAATAATTTTAATTTCAAAACCAACCACAACACATATAATGAAATAAAAATATATAAATTCTGTATATATATATATGTGTGAATCTTTGAATCAAATTACAACCCAAAATAGAATCTCAATAAGAAATATCTCATGAACAATTCTAGGTCACCCAAAGGTGGTCAAGTGATTCTAGAATGGTAGCCATAACTCTAAGCTCTAATCTAGAGTTTCAAACTCTTATTAATTATTTCATGTCCAACATGAACATCTTTGACCTAATACATAAGCATGTTGTGTTTATACTTCTAAAGTATCCTAACACAATTGATTAGCCTTATTTCAACATTAAGCTATGGGATCATGCTTCTAATACACAAATGAACATAGCTTAGGAGAAGATCAAACATTACCTAGTAAGCTTGATACAAGATCCAATCTACTTCTCATTTGTTGAAATTATTGGAGAACCTCCAAGGTGTGCAAGCTTGATTTCAAGATCCAATCTTTTTTCCAATGCTAGCAAGCTTTACTTCAAGATGCTATCTTGATTTCTCCCAGATGAAATGTTGTAGAGACCTCTCAAGCTTCTCTAAACAATTCTCTAACTTAGGCTAATCACTCAAGAATTACTTGTGTATAGCTTACTCAAGCTTTTGCTTATGCTTATACTTGTTATTTTACTTGTAATTAAAATCTTCCTTAAGCTTGCTATTTAAAAGTTGTAATCAATTTTTAAGTGGGCTTAATCCATTTGTCCAAATATGTATAATTAGGTGTGACTAATCTTCATTGTCTCACACTTTGATTTAATCCAATTAACCTGGAGTGATCACGAAACCAGATAAGTAACCTATGCGATGAGAACATAAATTGGTGAATTTGTGTTTTGAATACACACACACACACACATATATATTATATATATATATAATATATATATATTATATATATATATATATATATATATATATATATATATGATTGACATGTTAGGTTAAAGAAAATGATAGTTAAGAGGTAGTTTGAGAATGGAGTTCAAGGCTATGTTTAGTTAAGTGAAATGACCATCGCATGTATTAATTTTTTTATCCTTATGATATGAAGTGAGAGGTTCAATGATCTTAATGTTTGTATGTATGTATTGATGTTTTTTGAAATGAAATGTTTGATAAGCTTATGAATGTACGTAAGGGTATGAACATGTAACGATATGAAATTGTGTATGTGAATGAATACGTAAATGTATAAGTATATGAGTATGTATTCATATATTCATATGCATATGATGTTAAGATATGTATAGGTTGGGTATACGGAATCGATAAATGGAACAAGTCATGATTTTTGATTTGGTATTAGCTTATGTATATGTACGCTATATGAATAAGTTGTTATTGTCTTATACATGTAAATTATTTGTATAGAGATTGGGATGGTTAAGTACGATAAGGAATGGATATAAGCTAAGTTCTTCTCAAATGAATATATTTGATCGATAAAATAAAATATATGAGGACTATTAAAGATATGGTATTTGATTTCGTAACAAGATATAAATTCGTATGTTTGAAACATATATATGTATGTGAGTGTTTGGATGATGTTTTGGAGTGTTTGTCATGGATGTGCTTGTGTATGAGAAGTCGTGCAATGAGTTTGGTGCGATGAGTTTTGCTAGTTTTGCAGGTTGGCTACCATATAGGTCAACCACTTCAGTTTTGGAAGTCATGCTCGAGACGCGGATCACCCAAGCGGCAGTCACCCTCGCAAATGTCCTGTGAGAAGTTTTAGAAGTTTATGATATTTGGTTATTATTTTGTTTGTCTTGTTGAGCAAGCTGTTTATATTAAGTAAATGTTTTGATTACTTATGATGTTGTGGGCACAGAGCCCTTGAGTGTTGATAAATGATGTGGGCACAGAGCCTTTAGGTGATGATTCTGATGTGTTTTGTTTGGACCTGAGGTCCTTTTGATATATGATGTCTATTTCAAGTTTCGTTTTGATGCTGGACTTTGTTCCAGGTTGTCCAGTTTTAGGATACATCATGCCCGATATTTCAAAAATTTAGAGGCTTATGAAAATGGGTCCATCATGTCTCCTGCCGGTAGCACCATGCCTCTGGCAGGGTGTTACATATAATTATTAATTTGATTAATAATTACAAAATGTCACACTTTATAATTATATATTAACATGTTTAATATATTATTTTTATATTAATGATTATTAGATAATCATTTAATATAAGATTTGATTTTAAATTTAATTTAATTTGATTTAATTCAAAATCAAATATGTAATTTATATCATGATATAAGTTACATTTTAAATTTTAATCTCAAGTTAAATGATATTTGATATTATATTTAATTTTGAAATTAATAATTTTATTGTGACAAAAATATCATTGGCCAATATTTATATGTATGATTAGGGTTAAGCTTAATTTTGTAAAAATACATTTAACTAACCTAAACTCTATATATAAATTAAAGTGTTTTCTCTTCACATTCTAACCCTAGCCATTTTCTCAATTTTTTTTTTTTAATGAGATTGTAAAGAGAAAAAGAGAAAATATGGAGGAAAATTTTTGCAAAGAAAATTTTCACCAAGTGAGTTGATCTGAGCCCACCCTCACGGATTTCTGATGATGAGTCATAACACGGAAGATTGAATGATGACCCGATTTTTGAAACAAATCTCTCGCAAGCAACAAAATTCAATTCGACCAAGGTGTGGTGTTGATCAATTGAATTGCATAGTGATTTTATTATGCAATGTGATCATTGCTCACGTATATGATACAGGGCATGTAAGCATAATATATTGGCTTCAGTGGAAAGCCAAGACAAATGAGATAGTGGGGCACCGACTTGCGTACATGACTTTAATTTGTTTCGTCATCTATATGTGCAATTTAGGCGGAACCCATAATTAGCCCACTGAACTTTTTTCCGACATCTCAATAGCCCACTAAATTTTTATTTTCACCCATTAGCTCACTGAACTTTTAAAAACGGTGTAACTAACCCATTTAGTGTAACGTCGTTCTGTTTACCGTCCACGTTAGATTTTTCCGTTAGGAGTTGATGACGTGGCAGCCAACAGTGCAAATGTCAAATATAACGGAACACATATTTGACCCCCTGAACTTTTATAATACATCTCATTAGCCCCATGAACTTCAATATTTTACCTATAAGCCTACATAACTCTCAAAAATGATGTTAAAAACTCTTTATAACTACATAAACCATCATCAACACAATCATGTCTTAAAAAAATTACAAATGGTCTATTTAATTTCATTTGAACATTAATCAACACTACTAAAAAAAAAATTTCAATAATAGTAAAACACAATCATATCTAATTTTTAATAAATAATTTTAGAATAAAAGTGACGCAACATATTAAACACAAATTCATGGTACTTAAATTATCAACAAATATCAATATTTGTTGATCTAAACATGTTTGTTACACACCTTAAATTAAACAAATATCATTATTCTAGGTACTATTGGTTAATCTAAGTCTATTATTTTGTATTTTTCGTTTCAATATTTTGTTTCTCTTTCGTCTTTCTGTGTTGTTATTGTAGACCATTTAATATGTTGTTTCACCTTTATTCTAAAATTATTTATTAAAAATTAGATACGATTGTGTTTTACTATTATTTTTTTAATATTGAATTTTTTTTTAGTAGTGTTGATTAATGTTCAAATAAATTAAATAGACCATTTGTAATTTTTTCAAGACATGATTGTGTTGATGATGGTTTATGTAGTTATAAAGGTTTTTAACATCATTTCTAAGAGTTATGTAGGCTTATAGGTAAAATATTGAAGTTCAGGGGGCTAATGGGATGTATTATAAAAGTTCATAGGGTCAAATATGTGTTTTGTTATATTTGGCATTTGCACTGTTGGCTGCCACGTCATCAACTCCTAACGGAAAAATCTGACGTGGACGGTAAACGGAACGGCGTTACACTAAATGAGTTTGTTACACCATTTTTAAAAGTTCAGTGGGCTAATGGGTGAAAATAAAAGTTTGATGGGATATTGAGATGTCGGATAAAAATTCAGTGGGCTAATTATGAGTTCTGCCGTGTAATTTATTGTAACATGCATGCTATCCATGCTTGTGTCTTTCGCACATATAATAAAACAAAGATCATGCAGTAATTTGCAAGCATGTGAGTGAGCTTTGTGTAATTTTTCCAGGCTGTTTTGTTGGTTATTTTGTGCAGTGACTTTAATAATATGGAGGGCTGATTCGGGGATTGTTTTGGGACTGTTTCGGAATAGGAAAAATTATCTAGAGCTGCTGTAAAAAAATCTGCAAAGCAGTGAGAGTTTTTATGGTACAGTGAGCAATTTTTCGGTGTTAGAAATTTGTCCTGAATTGTAACTGTTTGGGGCTTGTTATTTTGCGCCAAAAATACAAGAAGTAAAGTGCAAAACATCAAGTTTGATTGTTGGTTGGTTTCGGCATTAGAGGGAGAGAGCAAATAAATTTTTCAAGATCGATCTTCGGTGCCTGAGCCGCTTCCGTTGTGCGAGGGGAAGCGTTTCCTAAAGTTTCCGGTCTATGTTTTTTAAATAATAGTTATTTAAATTTGGAGAATGTGTTATTCATTCCTGATTTTCGCAGGAATTTGATTTATATTTCCAAAATTTTGGATAATGGTTTTCGGTTTCTTTTATAATACTCTGGTTATTGTTGGTAGAAATTGATTAACCATATGCACAAGAAACTCAGAGAATAATTTATATGTATTAAGACATTTAACACATAGGTCACTGCTTAACACTGAAATATTTAAGATTGAAAAACCTAAAACAAAACGGTAAAAGATTTCTCACGATGACACATATCAGCCTTGACCGGATAGATAGGTTGATAAAGAGTAGAGCTTTAAACCAGTTAAAGCTTGGAACTTTAGCAGTCTGCGAATCTTGTCTAGAAGGAAAGATGACCAATAGACCTTTACTGGAAAATGTATAAGAGCCAATCAACCACTTGAGCTAATACATTCGGACGTTTGCAGACCGATGAATATAAGAGCTCGAGGTGTTTATGAATATTTCTTCATATTTATTGATGTTTATTCTAAATATGAGTATGTTTATCTAATGCAGCACAAGTTAGATACTTTTGAAAAGTTCAAAGAGTATCGTGCTGAGGTTGACAACTAGTTAGGTAAGACGCTCTATGATCGGATCATGGAGGAGAATACCTTGACAGAGATTTCTTTGGAATTCTTAGTTGAGAATTAGATAGTATCTCAGCTCACAACACCTGGAACACCACAGCAAAATAGTGTTGTAGAGAGGAGAAATCGTACTAGACATGATAAGATCTGTGTTTAGTTATAGCTCACTACCTAGTTCGTTCTGGGGGGTATGCATTGTAAACATCAATGTATATCCTTAATGTTATTTCATCTAAGTTTGTTCCTAAGACTCCCATAGAGTTGTGGAGTAGTCATAAAGTTAGTGTACGATATTTCCGCATATGGGGTGTCCAGCACATGTGTTGAAGAATAAGACTACTAAGGTGGAGCCACGTTCTCCTATTTGTAGGCTATCCTAAGGAGACTATGGGTGAATTCTTTTATAATCCTTAAGATAACAAAGTGTTTGTGTTGACAAACGCTACGTTTCTAGAGGACTATATGAGGGAGTTCAAACCTCGTAGTAAGGTGTTACTCGAGGAGATACTTGCTGGTTCGACCAGCGCACCATCGTCAACAACAGTTGAAAAACACATAGCACCTTCAACATCTTAGCGTCAGATACAAGTTTCTCATAATGATCTGCCATCTAGACGCAGTTGGAGGATTGTACGATTAAAATTTTAATTTAACCCAGGGTCTGATTACATCATGAGTCTACCTCTAGATATTAGATATTGGATATTAATTATGATTATCCAAAATTTTCAGGGTACCCGATCCGTGACATCCCTAGTTTAGCAAGCATGAAATGGACTAGCTATTATCATGCCTTTAGTCCACTTGAGATTGAGAAAAGGTTATAGATAGTAGATATAAAAATGTGGTGTGAAATTTCATGACAACCTAAATGACTAATAACGTGACGGAAAAATTCATTAATCAACTTCTCCAATTTTTTATTTTTTAAATTACAATTACAAAATATAAATCATTTTTGCTTCATATATACATTCTGCATATTCCTGCAGTCGAGCGGAGCAATTTTCAAATTTAAGGGCACCTTGATCTTCCTATTTGTAACAACAACTGGCCCAGTTAATGGCCCAGGATTTACCGATAAAGACAGCTTATTTCAGTTTCCTCTTCAAATTGAAGCTACAAGAAATGCAACACAGTTTCAGCAAGCTTCACATTCCTACTTTGAATTTCCAAGAAAGCTGAAACTTTCTAGCTATGTTATAACTTTAAATTATACATCTCTATTCATCATTGCTTGTTAAAATGTAAAATCCCAAAAAAAAAAAAAAAGAAGCCATGCTTATTACAAGTTTAAAAAATTACAATTATAGACTGTCACCTTTTGTATGAGAAAGCTACAAACTTTGATCAAAACTTGACGAGCTGAACAGCTGAAGAAAGATTTTCTGCATGTTCAAAGTTAGAGATTGGTTCTGAAATTCATTCCTTGTCAAACCTTGATTGGAAACACCGCCAGTTAAGCCTGCGTCATCTGAATTTGTATCAGCATTTTCTTCTGTGTCACATACGTATGCAACTAGTGAGGCAAGCAAAAGACCGATTTCTGTTCAGTTCCTGGAGTTACTGGCATGTCTCATAAACCATCAGACCCAATTACTCATCAACTATGTTGGTATTACTGCATAATGCATCCAAGCTCATCTCTATCTTGGAGTCTGCAATGTCTCTAACGCCATTGTTTAAAGTGCTGCTAACAACAATCCTGCCACATTATCTTTGGGGTGGTTTTGACATTGCTTTATTTTGTGGAGCCTCCTCATCCTTTCTTTTCCTCTTCGGACTTAAGTACCCAAATGCAAAAGCTTCCAATGCTTTTGTAGTTAATGGTCGGTTCCTTGTACTCTGCCTTCGGTTGGTGGACTGCTGATCTATACTAGACTTAGCATCAGCAAGCTTTGATTCCTCAACTGGCTGTGTAGGTTCATATACAACAGAGAACTTGTTTTCACAAGAACTGTCATTATTCTGCACCATGTCTTTGGACAGTACATTGTTTCCAATATCTGATGAAAATTGAGGGACATTCAAGTCTATCCATGTATGGCATTCAGGTTTTTCTAAGGGTATTTCTCTTTCCTGGCGATTCTCTGATACATTGCCTTTGAGGCTCATATCTGGACTGTCTTTAGCTAAAGAACTAGCTGGTGATAAATTTTGTGGTGGACTAAGTTGGAAAGCTTTGTCCTCGCATCCATTCTGTGAGTTTGACTGGCAATGGGACTCTACATGAATACCAGCCACTAAATCCTGCTGTTCAATAACATGGGCAAAACAATTTGGATTGTCAGAATTTGCCTTTGAACAGCACTGAAACTTTAAACACAACTTGTGCTGCTCGTCGTCAAATGGACTTGTTCTATGATTTGCATGATTTTCGACTGTTACATTTGTCGAAGTAGGGGTGTTAGACATACTATCATTAAGAATGATATTTGCACAATCTGATGAATCTGCACAAGCTACCCTATCAGTCATGTCGTCTGCATTTGGGATACTAGTTTCTTCTTCTTCATCTTCTGAATCTTCAGATGTATCTTCCTCAGATTCACTGGAAAGGTTAGAGAGGGTAGATATACTAGCAGTTTCAATAGGTAAACTTCTCAGCTCTCTCACTTTAGATTGTCCTGCTCCATTTAACAAACTAGTATCCACAATTGTGAACTGCATTAGATGCCGATTGTAACTTGACTTGCGTGGCTGGAGGTAACGATGATGTCGCTTATTTGACAAACCATCTGAGTCTTGCTTCACTGGTTGGTTCAACCTATCTTCTTCCTTCAGTTCATTACCTTTAGCAGCATCAATTTCAAGCTCTAGAAGTCCTGGTTCTGATGCTGCAACTTTATTCAAGACATCACTAACAGAATCAAAATAGTTCACGCCTTTCACAAGTTTTCTCTGGAGAACTTCTTCACACCAGGTACAAGAAACACCAAAGAATTCTTTGAATTAGCGAAACTATGATTGTTTGGCTGCTCAGAGTGCCATCCTCTTGCTAAAAGACGGGGCCAAACAGCTTCCCAGAATAAATCACTTGATCGAGCTTTACTTAACCGAAAATCTCCTGTTAGAAACCTGATAATGTCCGCAGATGTAAGTGAGGAGCATGCTTTACCGAATGGTATTTCAGGTTGGACAGAAAACACGTGATTGATCTTTATTGGCTCCATGGCAGTTCCTGTGAGATTTTTCTTCCCCTTGCCAACACCTACTGCCTCTATAAGATTATTGATGCCAACTGCATTCTTTAAAGTGAAGACGTATTCTTCAAATGAAATTTTTCCCTCGCCGAATTTTCTAGAATCCTGAAATGATTACATGATATTTCATGAATAAACATGACACAACATATTTTTTGGTAATAAATATCGAGTTGATACAGAGGCAAAAGTACAGCCACAGTTGCTATTACATCAAGACAAGCTAGTTAACATCAGCAATGAAATAGAATTATAATGGATAGGCTTTGCACATTAGCAAAGAAAGGCTGAAAAGGTAGGCAACATAAGAGCTTGATCACAACACCAACAAAGAAGCAATACTCATCAGGGGGGTTATCACTGCGTGCATCTATATTTTAAATAAAGTTTAAAAGAAAATACCTCAAGCAACATATTTTTGCATTCCTCTGACACATGAAAACAAAGTCTTGATAATAATTCCTGCTGCCTCCATCCTGTAAATATCTTTTGTCCATGTACAAAACGTCTGCTTCTTAATTTCCGACACTCTGACCATCTCCGATATCCATCAGATCTGTAAAACTTCCCATAATAGAAAGACAATATATCCCCCATCCCTTTACTTTCAACAAATCTCTTCACAAGGTTAAGATTTTCCCAAAGATATATAGACCCAGGAGGAAACTCTCGAGTTCAATTTGAGTCCAAGATTCACCAATAGAACCAGGAAGAGGACAGAGGCATCTTTCCGGCTGATCCAACTTAGCTTTTGATTCTTGCGTCAAGACTACATCAACATCAATCTGATCACTTTCAGTTGTCGAGTGAAAATTTGAATATCCAACCACATCTTGCCCATTAGGCAATACAGCATCCAGAGATTCAACTTTAGGTTCCACGTGTTCATTGTTTGATGGAATCTGGCTCTCTTCACTATTCTCAAACTCTACGGTTCCATTTATATTCTCAACAGCAATATTTGCCCACATGATTGGAATTGGTAACCCCAGAGAAACACAGTTTGGGATATCAACCAAAATTTCCGAATTAGTGGGTTCATTTATAAGCTGCCAACAATCATATTTCAAGATAAGAGGTGGAATATCTGCCTGGTGCTGATATCCAACATGAGGAAGAACCTGTGGATCTCCAAAAATACCATCCACATCCACAGAAGGAGGAGAAAGTAACTTTTCTTCAGTTTCATCCACAAGGCTTTCCATGTTATATAAATGCTTAGAATCCATCTGCGAAATTGCAGTAGAAATCGAGCTTGGAGTTAGAATGTACACAATATGAGCCATTGATATAGATAAGCAAATGCCAGAATTGAAGTGTTGTGAAACACAATTCCAGATTAAACAAAGCACAGCTCCAAATTCAAGAAGGGGGTGGAGGGTATTGAAAATCATGGGCCTAACTCAACCCAAAAGCCAGCTTGAGAGTTGAGGGTTGCAAATGTTTATATTTTGAGTTTAATTGTTTATCTCAGCCGGTGGGATATTTTCCTCAACACTCCCCATCACGGGCAAACCGGTCTTTTGCCTGGTTCATGTCACGTGGACAGGTAGTGTGGGCCCACCCGTGAAGTGTGGCTCTGATACCATATTGAAATTCATGGGCCTAACTCAACCCAAAAGCCAGCTTGAGAGTGAGGGTTGCCAAATGTTTAATTTGAGTTTAATGTTTATCTCAGCCGATGTGGGATATTTTCCTCAACAGAGGGCATAGGGAAAAATATGAAACAAAAAGAAAAATCTATCCTCACCCTTCTGCATGGATTATTTAGAAAGGATCCCCAGATCCCCAATCAGAGTAAAAGACCAAATTTTCTTTCATCACCAAAAACACTAATTTGATCAACTGTGTAAAACAATCATCATCAACATAATTGTTTACTTGATCAGTCAAAGTTCATTTTACTGATCTAAGTTCTCTATCATACCCAGGAAAAAAAGATCAATAATAATAATACAAAATAAAAATAAAAATAAAATAAAATAATAAAAAAGAAAAAAGAAAACAAGACTTGACTGCAATATGACATAAAATTTGAAAAATATGAATAAAAATCACATAATTATTTTCCTGGTAGAATTAACAGTAGTGCTTAATCTAAACATAACATGTAATGCTATAATTTAAACAAAACCAAAACCAAACTAACAAACATGTAAACTTAATAATCGTTAAAACGCAAAAATCTGAGAGTGATTCCCAAGCATAATGTGATAAATATTGCATAATCACATCCCAACGCACAGCATTCAAATAATAATAAAATTATTATTATTATCAAGCAAAAGTCTAAACTCTGCAGTCGTTGTAAAGTGAAAAATTATATAATATAACCCTTATTTTTGCTTCAACTGTAAAAACAGTAACACAAGTACCGTAACTAACAAACAAAATACCAAAAAAAAACATGAATAGAAGATTCACAAAAAGCATTTGCTAACCTCCACAGAAGGACTTGAACGTTAAAACCCACGTCAAAAAAACCAACCTGCAAAATGGGTCTTTATATTTTATTCATCTATGAACCTCGATTGATCAAAAAGAGGCCAAAAAAATTAAAAGGAACTTGTAGTACAGTAAAAAGGGAAATAAGGATTTTTTTTTTATTTTTTTTTTCACATCGTATGAGAGACATGAGCTTTCATGTACAAGAAAGCTGAATTCTTGAGGAAAATAAAACGAAGCAAAATTAAATTATATCGCTGTTTAAGAGAGGGCGAAAGATGGAAAGTGGAGAAGATTATTATTTATTAAGGCTTTGTGTATTCGATTTATGTGAGTGAGCACCACACGTGTTCCATGATTTAGTGAAATTACTGAAATATCCACGTTGCTCTTTGTTTTTTGTTCTGGGTTTTGTTGGAAATTTCGTAATTTTAAGACACGTTACTCTTGCCTTCAGCGCTTGTTCGGTTTTTGTCCTACGTTTCAGTAAGTTTGCCTTTTAGGATGTTTAAACCCGAAAACGGCACTCAAAAATAACTATATCAAAAGAATTTGGATACCAACGAGTGGTTGGTTGAGTAGTAGCTGGCTCAATCTTAGGAGGCTCGACTGGGTATGCTTCCCAGTTCGAGTTCCGCTAAAGTCACCATCGTTGGGAGGACCACACCGTACAGCTCTCGGTTCGAATCCGGATTAGTCAGGCCCAATGTGGCACTGGATACCGGGTAAGGAACCAAAAAAAAAAAGAATTTGGATCAAGGGCTATGAAAAAATCCTGGTCCACTTTTGAGATATAAAGATTTAGTAAGATAAATCATCTCGAATTAAAATTATAATCCGAATATGAAATGATTTTTACTCCGAATAAAAAATGAATCAAGATTTGGAACAAAAAATAATCCTAAATTTTATGATCAATGATAATTTTCATCCCGATTCAAAAAATTGGTCAGAAAAATCGTCTCTTAATCACAATCGATACAAGATGAGATGAGACCAATTTGGAATGGAATGTCTAACTGCTATTCCTATTTAGATTTAATGTTGAGTTGAGTTCTGCTAAATTTTTCATAATTTTTATCACGCATACCTAGGCGGGCCTAGGCTGCGCGTTTATACTCAGCGGCCCTAGACTGTCATGCCTGGCTTCAAATCTTAGGGGTTAGGTGGTCACCGGACTTGACGGCTTTTACTATCCATTCCGGTAAATTTTCACCGCCAAATTCTACAACGGCTAGGCGCCTTAGGTGCTTGTCGGGTATTTTAGAGCTCTGATCACGAGTACTTTTATAATAATGTATAGTAAAATTTAGTTACATTTAAATTATCATTCAAAAACTATCAATTTAATTTATATAAAAAATAAATATAAAATTCTCTTGAGCACCAAAACTAAATAAATTTATTTTTTGTAATTGTATTTTCGTTTTTTGGTATTGGATCTGGAAACAAACGATTTGAAAATATCTTTCTTCGAGTGTTCAAATTCTTAAAAAAACCCATTTTTCACGTAAGTATGATATTTAATTATTTATTAAGAGGATTTTGCGCTGTCAGATGGTGACGTATTTTTATTTTGTTTTACAAAAGCTAATCAATTCCTGACGTGGTGCCGATGTGGCAACATTTTAGTTCGTGGGACCCACTACAGAGCCTAGTTTCGCAAATCGACAGCTGCTTCTTTAAGTTCTGCCAACCAATTGAGTAAATCTTTGGTGCAACAGTGGTATGGATGACGTGGTACCACCAACCAATTAAAAAATAACATGTTTAATTTTCTTCATATTTTTAGTTGTTTTTTTACTTTTTTAGCACGCGTGGCAAATGATGATTGGCTTGTTGCATGGATGACGTGGTACCACTGTTGCACCAAAGATTTTCTCCAATTACTGGCACCCATCAAAAGTCATAAGTCTAATAAAATATTGAATGTAAGCTGTCTAGAATGCGATAGACGTTAATCAAAGTACATGGCCCTCAAATTCAACGGTTTTGATTGAGTCCCGGACCATGATCTGTCTAAATTGGATAATACTCGATAGATCCTCCAACATCCTACCAATCCAATGTGGGGCACAAATAGGTGTTTTCATAATTTAACGGTGATTTAAAAGATTCAATGGTTCAGTAATTAATTGAATTATTTTGAAAAAATAGATAGAATTGTCATAAATAAAATTATAAAAAATTATAAAATTTTAACTTTTTATTTTAAAATTAAATTTTTTTTGAACCAATCCAATCCTATTTGTCAATTTTAACTGATTTCTTCGAGACCAAATTTTAAATATTAACCAAACTGGATAAAGAACCGATTTTGAGTTCGATCAGTTGAATATCAGACCGATCCTTTTTTAAAAAGACACAAAGTCGGGCCGGCAGTTTGAATCCGTTTGGATACAAGTCAATCTGAAGAAGTTGGTTTGAACTTTGAAATGAGTGTAAGGCAACTTTGTTTGGCGATAAAATTTTTTTTACCAAAGATTTATTATTATTATTATTATTATTTTTGCATTTACTTATGAAAAATTTAATAATGTAAACTATTTTTCGAGTAATGAAAAAAGTTAGTCATTTTTCTAAAACATAACTTATAAAATATAAATTATATTTACTCTTCTCTAACTTGCATATCTCTCTTCTAAAAAAAATATTGGAAACTTCAGATATTTAAAAATATTTTTCAGAAAATATTTTCAGCCAGTAATCAAATATGATAAAACTCTTTTCTTTTTCAGAAAATAATTTTAATAAAAATATTATATTTACGTTTTACGGTGTAACACTTAAATCGATTTTATCAATTATTTTTTTTAAACGAACTGATGCAATCAAACTAAATTGGTTTGGATCCTCCACTTGCGCCTATGTCTAAAAAGCCCATCTTTTGGACCAATGTCACAAGTCCAACTTTATTTTAATAAATGTTTACTTAAATTAAAAAATAACAACTAACTATCATTCAAATTATGATATTTTAATCATTCTAAATTTGAAAATATAAGTTTTACGCCCGTCATTAAATAAATTTTTTTTAAAAATTTTAAGTAAATTTTTATTTAATTAATGTTAAATGACTCAAGTACAGTAAAAATTGATCGAGATAGTACAAATTTATTTCAAAGTAGATTAAAATTGACTCAATAAATTAAAAAAATTAACGACAATGACTAAATCTTGTATTTTTTAAAATTATAGGGACTAAAACTTATATTTCTAAAATTACATGAACAAAATTATTATTATATCAATTTGTAAGATACTTGGATGTCATTTTCTTAACCTAAATTATTATTTAGTTAATGTTTAATTGAAAAGTGATATTTGACACCACTTTTTATCTCATTTTAGAAATAAATTTTTAAAATTAAATACAATTACTATAAAAGGCAGCAAAAAATAAAATAAAAATAAAATTAATTTAGTGTTCAATACTCTTAGGTGGTGTTTGGTTGAGAGGAGATGAGAGGAGAGGAAATAAAACAGTGATAGAATTTGATTCAATTATTTGGTTAGTATAAGGAACTTGAGAGGGAAAAATATTATATAGTTTTATAGACAAATTTACTATTTTATACTAAATATTTGTTTGCATAATTTTTTGTCAATGCGAATGTAAGGTTCAAACCTCCCGAGACAAAGTTCCAGCAATGAGTTTTTAATTCCACGAAAATACCTCCAAATGGCACAAACACACAAATTACAATTCTACAGATTACAAAGCTAGGAAATTAAAATAAATGCTCATTATGAGTCTTCATTTCTTTTTTTTTTTTTGCTTCTTCCCATGCCTGAACCTTTTATAGTGAAGAGTCTAGCCAACCGCTTGAACATTTTTGCTTCCTGTAGACACTGTATTTTTGCATATAAGTCCCGATGATGAGTCTCACATGGAGACACTACCTCTTTAATTGTGAAAGTCGCGGGAAACGGACGTCGGAAGAGAATAGTCAAGAATTGACGCATTGTTGGATTTAATTCGCTGGATTAGCTTCGGGTTCGCTTGTTGGACCTCCATTTCAAAACACATCCTTAGCCCAAACCCCCCACAAACCACACACCAAGCCCACAAATCACTAAACCACACACTAAGCCACACACCAAGCCCACCAACCAAACCCAATACACGCCCAAACAAGAGCAAGCCACACGCCATAGCCTTCATAATTAATAAAATAACATATTAAACACATGCATAAATCAAGCCAAATCCCCTTCCAAAATTAAAGAAATCCCATCAAATACTTTCCTAATCCACTTAAATTACATTCCCTAATTAAAATATACAAATCAAACCATATCCCTAACTAAAAGAGAATAAATCAAATTAAATCAAATCACTTCCCTAATTAAAAGATTTTTCCTTATCACACAATAATTAAAAGTATCTCCAATAATTACACAAATCCTTTCCCTTTTCAAACAAGGTAAACCCCAACCCTTTACCTATAAAAAAAAGCCTTCACCAACACATCAAACCCCTAGCTCACACTCACGTAAAACAAAGAAACAGCCTCTCACCTCTCTCCTCTCACTAGACTCGGCAATCACCCACAAGCCCTAACTACTCACGTTCAGCACCCTCACAAGCAAACCAAAAAAGCCCTCATCACTCACGCAAACCATCACTCCACACCTGCCCCCTTTACGCAAGCCACTCATATAATCCTCACACTTGTCCCCTTCACGCCTAGCCACTCAACTTCACGCATCAACCCCATTAACACATCAACAACACATGCATACACCTAATGTTCGGTTTCTATTAAGTCCCAAGGATCAATTCAAGCAAAGAAACACATATGTGAATACTCGAAAAAGCATGGCGGAATCATACTTACAACGATCGACTTTTGCGACGCGAGGAACATCAAAAATCTTCAAGCTTTGGTCCTCCAAGGTTCTCGGCTTTAGGCTTATTTTGTTCTCCATTTTCGGTC
The DNA here is from genome assembly GCA_019454045.1 of Zanthoxylum bungeanum. Taxonomy (NCBI): domain Eukaryota; kingdom Viridiplantae; phylum Streptophyta; class Magnoliopsida; order Sapindales; family Rutaceae; genus Zanthoxylum; species Zanthoxylum bungeanum. Next base: position 4,951 of record SKCR01045570.1, on the reverse strand, counting down.
CAAGCTCCAAGCTTTCGAATGGTGATTCCAAGCTCACAAGTTGGTTTCCCTATCACCTTCGCAAGACCCCAAATGTGTGCTAGCACTTGGTAATTTTTGCCACAAAAATCACCTTGTTTCTTCTTGCGAACTCTCGGCATTTGCAGTAAAGGAGAAGAAGAAAATAGCCCATTGGGCGTGAGGGAGAGAAGAAAGAAAAATGTGTTGTGTATTTGTTAATTGATTTCCAAAATCAATTAAACATATACCATTTTTTCATTTTCAAAAAAGTCAAAGGCAAAAAAATAATTAATGTCTTCCAACTACCACCATCAATCAATAGTGACATGTTGTCACATCACTCAAAGTGACTAGACATCACATCAATTGATTGACTAGTGATTTGACGCTTGATGTGACTTATGGGCCGCACTTGAATTCGAAATGCGAGTGCACCCACAAACACTCCCGGGCTCGGGTTCGCTAATTCCAAATTAACGAATTTTCCGTTGCGACGTAATTAAATAATTATGCCTAGCAAAATTACTATTCACGTCGCTAACGAATTAATTCTAAATTAACTCGTTCCCCCGAATTAAAATCTAATTTTAATTCCGCGTCGAAATCCAATTTCGTATAATATATCGAATATATTATTTTATCGATTAATTCCAAATTAATCGTTCTCTCTCTTTTAAATAATATTTTATCCCAGATACCATATCTCCTTAATTAATCCCAAATTAATTTTCTCTCTCATCTAATTAATCCCAGATTAATAAAGTGCGAGTCATACGTCATTGGTGAATCTTCGGGAAGCGACCCATGAGATCCCCGGATATGTTAGCAGTAAATCCGATCGTCGAACTATCCGAACACGTACGTACCTAGTACTACGTTTTTACCGATTTACAAGACATGGTTGGCTTCTAGCAAAGCACCGTGCCTACCCAATTCTCCAGAAATAATCTTACTGGAATATGTGATCTATATCAGGCGTAGTATACGTAGTATTGCGTATTTCGATCCAGCATCGGATGTCACGTGCAAGGCCTGAGACTGGAATTGTGTCTGCCCCGTACGAAGCACATATCAGATCTCTGGTAACTAGTCTCTATAATCAGATAAACATGACCTAGTCATAATATCCCGATAGCTGCAGCATATAAGAGCACCAGTTCCGTATCCTACGTGATCATCTTCTCCACTATGACTGGAGTGATACTTCCATTTCGACATCACATCCAATACACTACGATTCTCAATATACCCAGAAGAGGCGTACACAGAACCTGTTAAAGCCCTGGATGACCAAAACCAAAGTATATTGATTGTCGCAAGTATTAGCGGTGCAAGTCTCAGGTTAAGACCAAATAAACCTACCCTGATTCGGACTTCCATAGACACATAGTCATACTACCAATGGAATTCCGAGGGGTCTATCCAGAGCGAAGCTGTTTCTGTACCGTCGGTAAACACAACCTCCTATTACACTTGCATGAGTATCCTATATGTAAATATATGAGAACTATACCGTTATGCTCCCACAACGCGCACACGTGTAATACTAGTCTATTCCACATTATCGATGTCCAATCTCGATAATACTACGACTAGGGATATTTAATGATTAAACCTTCGTGGATTGATACTGTCTCATATCATCTCAATCCGGAACTAATCATATGGACCTTTCATCATTTATACATCTTGGTAATCTAATTACAAATGATGAAAGAACAATTTCCTTTGTCACATAGTTAATTTGTACAACAACACCATGATCTGTACAAATAGTGATGCTATGGGCCATAACTGTCCAACAATCTCCCACTTGGCCTATAGCCAATCACTTAAGTGTCCTACACCCGAACTATGTACGGTTCGCTCAATCTTCTGCTGAGAAAATGCTTTCGTCAGTGGATTTGCATGGTTATCATCTTATGCGATTTATTCGATCATCACATCGCCACGATGTATGATCTGAACGAATCAGATGAATATCGAAGTATATATCTGGATTATTGATGAGACCATTAATTCTTTAGCCTGTGCTAAAGCCTAGCTCAGCTGCTAACAGAACTACTCATAATCTAATTAGGATTATTATCAAATCCAGAAGGCTTCTATTGCTGCCTCACCTGCAGCAATAACCCGCTTGTGTTGTTTATTCGGCAACATTATCTTACCTGGAAGATTTCCAGCTCACTGTTCCATTTTTCAAACTTTATAGTATCCTTTATTACGACTTATAGTCGTTTTTCGGTTAGGAAACTTACAGCAGTGAACCCAGTCACTATAATGTTCTCATTCTCCATAGTATAAGACAACATCCTTAGTTCGTCTAAGAAACTAAAGGATGTTCTTAACATCAGTCCAGTGACTATCACTTGGATCGGCCTGATTGTGACTCCATATGCTCAAAGCGTATGAGACACCAGGTCGCGTACATTAATTTCAATGTATGAGTTCTCGGAGAGTATTAACAACTTTAAATCTATCCCAGTAAATCTTTATTCCTAGAATAAAGGTTGTTTCTTCCAAGAATTCTACGGAGAATTTTCATGAAAGCCAAACTTTCACCGATTTTATTATGGGAATTTCATTTCCAAGAAATGACATGTCATCATTATTAGGACAATCACTGTCAGTGCGCTCCCACTAACCTACTTATATACACAAGAATCTTATTCGTTTTTGAATTAAATCATACACCATTATGATTACATCAAAATGATATAGTTCCAAGAACTCAATGCTTGCTTCAATCCATACAAGGATCGAATAACCTGCAAACCTTGTTTGCTTGTTTTGGTACGACAAAACCGTCAGGATGTTGTAAACATCCTCCAAAAGGTTTCCGTTAAGGAAAGCGATTTTGGCATTCAACTGCCATATTTCATAAATGAAACATGCAACATCAGCAAGCATAATCCAAATGGATTTAACAATGGCAACTGTTAAAAGGTTTCGTCGTAATCGACACAATGTTGATAACGATACCTTTTTCGCTACAAGCCTAGCTTAGTACGTTTGTATGTTGCCTTCCATGTATGTCTTCCAAGAACTTATATGGTACCAATAGGCACAATGCCTTCCGGTACATCAACTAGTATCCAAACTTGGTTGATTTACATGGAATCCATTTCGGACTTCATGGCACTTTGCCATCATAGGGAGTCGATACCTTGTATCACTTCCTCATACGTAGTCGGTTCGTGTTCCTCAATAAGATTGACATCCTTATGAGGTTATATCAGAAACCCATACCTCCCAGGTTGTTTTCTGACTTTCTCCGACTATCGCGGTTCTTGTGTAATTGAAGATTATTGGTATAGTTTCATCCTTGATGAACTATTTGTGTTCCATTGAAGAATCAGTGCCTGGAACAATATTACTCCGATTTTCATCGAGTTTTACTTTCCTCCCACTTACCACTGCATATAGGTATTCCTCATAGGAAAACCGCATGGTGAGCAACAATTACATTGTTCTCTAGTGAGTTGTATAAGTATTATACTTTGGTTTCCCTAGGATAACCTACAACTTAGGAACTTATCCAATTTGATTTTTAGTTTGGTATCATCCAAACATATGCCTAGCATTCCCAAATCTTCAGGAATGAGAAAACCCTGTTTCTTTCCTGTTAATATCTAATATGAAATATGTCAAACAGATTTTTATGGAACTTTATTCAAAATAAGTTCTGCACTGTTTATGCGTATCCGTTGAAGGAAATGGTAGCTCAGAGCGACTCATGATTAACCTTATCATGTCTAACAAAATTTGGTTTCTCTGTTCAGACACACCGTCAATTGACGTGTTCCGGGAGGAGTCCTCATTGAAAGAATACTATACTCTTTCAAGTATTTTAGAAAATTATTGCTTAAGTATTTTCATCATGGTCTAACCGTGATGGTTTAATACTTAAGCCGATCTGTTTGTCTATTTCGTGTCAAAACTCTTTGAATTCATCAAAAGTTTCTGATCTGTGTTTCACAAGAAACACATAACCATAACGCAATGCCACATCCGTAAAGGTCACGAAACATTCATATCCACCTCTATCCTAGCTAGACATGGGCCCACTTACGTCACTATGAACGAGGGCTAACAGATCAGTGACCCTTGCACTTTTACCAAGTAAAAGGTGTTTCAGGCACTTTGCCTAATAAACTAGGTTCGTAGATATTATTTGAATAGAATCAAATCTGTCCTAGTACCCACTCTTCGAAAGTGTGGATATACGAGGCTTGTTTTATTGTGTCACGGACATCAATGCCACAAGTAAGTCTCAACTGATTAATTCAGTTTGAGCTATTTGTTTGTCACGTTATAAGTTTGAGATTTATTTATATTCAAAATATAAATACTGTTATTCACATCTAATGTGTTTATCTCAATATCATCTTTATAAAATAAAACACTTTAGTGTTCTAGAATATAAAGGTATATCCGCAACGGATTATACTCTGATATAGAGATAATGTTTCTAGTCAAACTAGTTACATTTTAACAGTTTCCTAATTTAAATACACACCCGAAGGGTAGTACCTAAACTTAAGTTTCTACGGTCAAAACAGCGACTCTCGTCCCGTTTCCGATTCGTAGATCGATCTCATCTGAAGTCAGTATCCTGATTGTCAGCAGATTCTGCACACCAGTACATATTTATGTACCACTTTTAGTATCTAAAATCTAATTTTAATACTCGTAGTGAAAATGTTTACGACAAACATATTTAAAGTCAGAGCCTTGCCCGTCTTCAATTCCTTCATGTCTGCCTTGTCCATACGGCAGTCACGCTTCAGTGATCCCGTTTGCCACAATTTAGGTAGACATTTTGGGATATGTCTTTTATCTTCCTAGAAGATTATAATGACTTTGCCTTTTCCCATTTTCCACACCCAGAAGCCTTTGGCCAAGCCTTGGCCTTCTGGAATGTCGAAGTACGATGCGCCTTGCGCTACTT